>JAQGCL010000823.1:0-11004 GCA_034699605.1 Isotomiella paraminor
GAGGTCATCCTATAAATGTAGACAAGTTCTAAAAACACCTAAAAATGGTCCAAGAAAGAAAGAAAATTAGGGAAAAAGGAATTGTCATTTTATCGGATTTCAAATAGGAAATTTCATCAAAATGGAGAGGACATACCAAATATGTCTCAATTAACCCCAAATTCATCCAATTCATTCTTCATTGAGATCACATAGCGTGACTCATCGTCATGGACCGGAACACTTCAGACAGAAGAACAAGTATTAGGATTGGTAAATTACTTTCATTTTAAGAAATTAGGGTACTTTTCCAAGGTTATTTTTCTAATTAACGAAATTAACGATATACTCAGTTGCTCACGAACAATTAAAACCCGAATTTATTTATAAATCAAAGATTAAAAATTGGATTACAACAATGCTTTTGTTAAAACCAAAAAATTACGGTCGAATGAAAACAACGAACAAGGATAATTAAGGTTATATTCAAGGATAAATGTATGGAAATAAGGTATAAAATTAACTTTAAAAAGTAATTATATCCAGTAGAGCGTTAATATCTTTTACCCAATATGATACAAAAACAGTAAATTATTCAAATTGACCTCGTCAGAAGAGAAAGAGAGAAGACTTATAAGAGTGTATCAGCCACTACGATGTTGACATAATGATTGAGCAATATGTGAACACATTCCTGAATGATTAGGTCAAAGCATCTAGATACGACAACTGATAATTAGACTTTTGGAATTATTTCTTTTTGTTGAGAGGAATCAAATGAACCTTTAGCTTATGGATCTTAAGCCTTTTGAAGACTTGGTCACGAATCTCCAAATTACGAGCTTTTTGCGTAGAAGATAATCCATCACCCGGGATACGTCGTTTTAACCAATCTTCATAAGGATGCTGTCATCCGCAAAAAAAGCAACTCATGATTTTAGAATCAAGGATCTGAATCACGTCAAGGTCCATTACAGCTCGACGAGCAGGATCAATAGAAGTGCGAGGTTGTTCATCTAACTAAAAAGAAGAACTTAATAAGATAAATGCATCACAGTTGAAAAGACTATTACCATCAGAATCGAGGGTCAAAACAGGAATATCCGTCAGTGGAATTCGCTCGACTTCATCGGATTCAGATGAGTAGGCATCATCAGTAATTTCCTCAGGCTCCGACATTTGATTGATTTGACCGATTTGAAATCTGTCAGACAAAAGAAAGAAACCTCAGTATGACAATAATCACGAAAATTTACCGGCTGCGCTTTATTCAAGGTGGCTAGGTTAGCTTCTGTCAGGGGCGTAGTGAGATTGGCATTGAAACCAAATCTTCCTTTTAAATTGCACTATTTTTTGTTGCCACATAAACATCAAATTAAAGTATCTAAAAGAGTCGACTTAGATCAGTTAATACCTCACTTCATTTTGTATTTAGTTTTATAACTAAAAATATGGGCATTGCACATATCAAAAACAAAACCATAATTCTCAATGCAAAGCAATACCATCCCACTGTTCCGCAAACAAAATCAACTCGTCGTCAATAATGATGCTCTGCTGATCCTCATCATTGTCGAGGACCATGTCATTTTGAGATGGCACTACACCAAAGTAATCAGCCCAGCTTACACCCAAAGGCTTTGATACCCCTTAGCTGCGGCGACACGCAATTCCTTTTTAAAATGTTTGTAGAAATATCAACATCTGTGTTGTTGGAGGGTGTTGTGCCTGTGTTTCTTGCTGAAGAGTTGAGTTCGTGGTTATGGCAGTGGGTGTAAGTGATGTGACTGCATTGGTGCTTGCTTTGATTTATTTTTCATTCTCTTTGCTGCTGTGAGCCTGCAGCAAATTGCGCTTCTTGGTAAGCCGATTTTGAGAAGAGGGTAGACACAGATCATTCAAATGAACCGTTGCCTTTCTCACCATTTCGATTTTCGCCAATTTGTCCAAAAAATAATAAATATCAATCCATCCGCCATTAAAATATTAATTAGTATCTAGATAATTATTACATACCAATTACACTTTCTCCGAGGATGACGTAGAGTCATCATATTCAAATTGAATATCACCAGATGCCATTTTCTCGAAATCTTCCTTTTAAATTTGCACTATTTTGTTGCCACATAAACATCAAATTAAAGTATCTAAAAGAGTCGACTTAGATCAGTTAATACCTCACTCCATTTTGTATTTAGTTTGCACTTGTTGGTATCGTCCGAACGGGGGCAGAGTGCTCCAATTTCATCTCTATTACAGTGATTGTAAAGATGATCTCTGACGTGATAGAGGTCCATAATTGCGGAAGAACGCCGAACCCGACAATAATAATGGATTCGTGGGAATAAGACATATAATTAAAAGTACAAAACCGGACTAATTCAGTTTTCTTACCACGATTCTGACCTTTCTTAAAATTAGGTCTGGAACATGTTGCATATACGACTCTAGGCAAACAACCGCGTAGGTAAACTTTTTCATGCTCCACCGGTGACACGTATTCGTAACTTTAGGATTGTAATCAGGTTTTATGTTATTGCAGTTTTCCCTAGTCATGTACGTTTTAAATGTCCTGTCTATTGTCGTTGGAACGTCGAATGGTGAGTGAACACTTTACTGTGAAATGTGCATTAATCTATTTAAGGACGGTAAATTCCGTTACAACAGTTATGCAGCATTACAGAGATGTATCGCTTTAAAACTCATGGACGCATGCATAATGCTGACCATGTCAAGTGTCTGATTGACAAACTGTTTACCACAAACTAGTGTCACTAGCACAATTTATGTGCTTTATTCCTTCAATTCCATGCGTACATAGTTGATAACTGCTTTACAAATAGACAACAGTCTAATCGCGTAATGGCCAGTTGTATTTGTTTTAAAGAGTTGGCAAGAATTGCACCGGGTGAAGGAGGGGAACTGCAGGAACACTATGCAAGCGTATTAAATATATCGGCTGCCTTGGCCTGATGTTATGTCTTTTTCCCTCAATCTCTTTCATGGTGAGTCCCCACTTCACGTCCAGACATCGTTCCTCCTGTTCCTACATTTTTCTCATCTGGATGGTATTGTATCACCACCGACTGTGGGACCAGAGTGAGTAACACTTGATCGTGTAACTAGTGTACATCGAATTGGGTAAAACGAGGTGTGGTGAAATCGGGTATGCTTTCACCCTTCCTCATATTCAATTCAACGGTCAGATGATTTATGAATATACGAGTGGTCATTCCGGTGTTCCTCTCGTTAGTTTTCGATCATGGAGACAAGTTTTGTTTCTTTGACGTGGGATGAACCGAATGGTAAAGAAGTTGGTCAACCGCGTTGTCCAACAACCATTATTACTGACATTTTACTTTATTTCTTTTATAAAAGGCAGAACTACCCTTCTTGCATGTTGCCTTAACTGCGGTTCGGTTCCACCAAACACCACTAAAACATTTCTTTCCTGTTTTGCCATATATTACCATGAGTATTGCTTTGTCAAAAAAAACTTGTAACCTTGTTAGACGCAAATCAATAAACTATCAGTCAATTATATGTCATCAACGTGTTTGCATGGTCTTACCTTTTTTGAGTTGAACCAGTTGTCACCAAAATCATAACTCAGTAACTCCGTTTGTTGTATCTATACCCACCGACCGTTGGATTAATGCAGTTTGGGTGACATTAGCTTCCTACGTGAGGAAAACAACATCAAACGTCTTCTATTATTTTGAGGCGAAACGTAGTCTGGTGACAACGGCATCATTTCATTTTTGCTGGGAAATCGTTTAATAGATCGTTTAATAGTTAATACAGGATCAACATATAAAATCGGCTTGTTCGCATACAAAGTTGCGTCTCACATAACCACATAGTTTTACTGTTATCTGTGTTGATATGATACGGTAATATATAATATGCTTATCGTGCAAATAAGCTTCTCATTGTTCTTGCCTTGAATTCCATATCCATTATCGGTCAAAGTGTGGTTAATATTGAAAATATTTTGTTATCTTGGTCTTAAACAAATTTGGGAACCACCTGAAATGTCAGTACCTTTCCCCCCACAGCAGAACTCCATAATTGACTTTCGGAAAGTTGAATTAAAGAACAGGTACAAAAACACGGTGGAGGCGCAATTAAACGTATTATCAAATGCAACAAGGACTTTCAAAAACTCTCCGGCGCCGGCACTCATATTGAAGGTACCATATGTAAAAAAGCCCGACGTTAGAAAGACCGAAAGAGATAAGAATGACATTCCCACGAGGCCAAGAAGAACCGCTGTTGCTTGCTGCTCTGCGTTGGTCGAGGTATGAAGAATCCCAGATTTCTCTTTAACGTGAGTTCGTAGCTATTTTTAGAAATAGACTTGTTTGTTGGGTGCTGCCTTCACACACACGTTAATTGAATGTGCACACCTTCGCTGCTATGAGGAAAATGCAAACCCCTGTACACAAAAGTGGAAGCCCCAACGTGAATGCCATGGCGACCGGGGTTGACACTTGAGTCGCGTTTCTCCTACACGTATCTGCATAAACAAGGGTCAGGATTGCCAAGGAAATGACGCCAATGAGGAGTGCTACAACGGCTATCGTTGTCCGCATCACGGTTTTTGTGATTTTAGGCTGGGCATCAAACGATATGACAATCACTCTTTCCACTGCGATTATTGCTGTGGTGTAGCAAGATCCTTCGTAGCCTTTCCCAAAAATATTATTAGAAAGGTTCGAAAACTCATTGATTGAATACCTGCTCCGACCACAATCGAACACCACTTGGATATCTTGTCGACAAGGTTTGTGTACCAGCCTTCATCCGGATCTGGCTTTTCATCGGGAACAAAGAGGGACCAAACCGTCACCGTTGCGTACCCCAAACAAACTACAAAGTCGTGGACGGACAGCGACAAAAGGAGTAAAGTTGTGGGGGATCGAACTCTTTTACGGTGGAAAACCGCAATGTTGCCAACCAATCCAAATATAGACAAGAAAGCAAGAAGTATTGTCAAGGGTAGTCCGAAGCCACCGGTTATAATTTTGCAGAGACACTCATACGCCCAACAATACTTTATGCTCATGTTGCCTTCCAATAAAAGTCTGCCTTGACATTATTGCAAGTTCACAGTCAACAGCGGTGATTGTATGAATAATATCCCTGTCATGCGAGGATGATAAAAGGCAGTCGGATCCATTGAATTTTTGGGGGTCCCGATAACGATTAACGCACGGCCTTTACATTAAGTTATGTTTTTCGGGGTGTATAATCTGTTGTTGCGATAAAGAAGATTATGCCGTTATCACATCAAAGCAATGGTTATGTAGACACAATCCGGTACTTTACGCCGATTTGTAATGTAACCTGTCAAGGATAGTTCATTACTTAAGAGTTCAGGTTAATTGGAAAAGTTCAAGGCACATTCCATTCCCAAATTTGCGTCATAATACCTGAACCAACAATTAGTCATACCGATCAACAAAGTTCACTTCAACGCTGCCTACATACTAATAAGTATGTTAGTAATGAGAGCAGCAATATGGTTTTTAGGGAGTTCCTACTACCTTATTAATTCATTCTACACATCGCATGTTAGTCCTCACTATAGTAACTGTCGTCGAGTTCTCCACTCAAGTGCCCTTCTCAGGGTTCCCCTTTGCATGGGGAGGAGGACAACAACTCGAGGTCACCCCGGCCAGTTCAAATTTTGCAATCGCAGGTCACAGTTGACCTACAGCCCTTTAGACATTTTGCCATTATCAGAGCACCTGATTGCTCAAGGAGGAGAGGGAGCATTCAACAATGCCGTCATCGAAGTAGTAAGGCAGGTGGATATCAGAAGGCGATTTAGCATGGGTCAGGCGTATTCGAAAGGGAGGAGGTGGGTGGATCGAATTCTTCGATGACGTCATTGTCAAACGTTCCCAAGGACAATTGCGTTGTAGTATATGGAGTTGGTGGTGGCTGCAAACAGTTTATAGCAAGCATAACAGAACAGTGGCACGGCACTCCACTCGCTCAACGCCAAGGAATTGTATGAACACATCCACATACAATTCCTTGCTTAATCTCTCTTCTTTCTCCCAAGCTGCTGTTGCTCATGCAATCTTTGTGCGTTAGGGGCAAGTTGAGATTTGGGACAAAATAAACGTTTCTTAGGTCCCATTTTCGTGATTACATGCATTTCGTGGCCCGAACAAGGAACTCCCACATTTACTCGTCGTTAGGAATTATTTGAGATGCATTTACCTGGACACTTACTTGCGTTAACCTAAATCGTAACCACAAACGCATAACTACGTGGGCCAAAGAATCGCTGTGATTACATACACAGTCAGATAATGGAAACATACAATTTTCGTATGCTTTTTAAACCAAAACATCATGACACCAAATAGCCCACAGGGCAATGCTAGAAACTTCACTGCCTTCTACCGCCGCACCTGAAGTTTCATCCCCATTTTTGATCCCAGCCCCACCGTGCTCAAGGCTTGATCCTTTAATTTCTTAGAAAGGTCGTGAGGAATCGCTGCGGAAGCTGAGATGAAAAATATGGCGGTGACGGACAGGATGGCAGAGAGAAGGCATGTCAGTCGAACGAGACGGTGGACTTGAATCTCATTTTTGAAGGCAAGAGTGTGACTCAACACGGCAATAAACCCAAGACAGCCATATAATAAAGAACGTCCCAGTCATAGCAAGAGGGGCTAGCATCTCTAAGAGCACGTGTAATCTGCTCACTCTAACAAGGAATTTGCCCGACGTCAATTGGAAAGTCAAGTGGTCATTAAGGGTGTAGAGGATGATGAGGCCGAGGAACGAAATCATGATCATTGTTCGGGAGACATCAATCGTGAATACCAATCCAATTGCTCCAAGGAGCAGCATTCCGATATGCGCAAGAATATCCCACTTCTTCCAGCCCATCCATTCGGCCAACGTACGAATCCCAGGGGCTGGAGCGAGTGACCAGGAGCGTGAAACAGATTTGGTAAGGAAATAAGAATGCCGCCCAGTAGACAAAGACGCAGAAGATGAGTTGACCATTTCCGATACTTCTGACCGTTTCTACCAGCATAAAAATTAAACAATGTCTCAGACAAATAGACAGGAGCATACCACCGTGTTGTTGTAGGCTCCACGTGAAATTCAAACACTCCGCCACTTCCGCCTTGATCTTATCAAACGCACGCCCAAGTACGAAGGCAACGAGACCAGCAAGGAATATCGCACCAAACAGGGCGAGGCGGGAGAAACTGGTGTTGAACGTACCGTACAGCTCACCAACACCGATCAGAAAAATGGGAACCATTACCAATGCTGGGCACAGCACAAAATTGTTCAACCTCCACCAAATAAGATCCGGGTCTTTGGTAACCGCAAAAATTCTACGGTTCGGGTCGTAGCCTATTGGGAAGGGCCAGTAGAGCGTGGTGGCTCTGAACATGTAAGGCACCAGAAGCCGTACCCCATTATTATGCTCCATAACACGTTTCCAGGATAAACGTAGCTTTTATTTTTCCAATGCCCAATTCTACAACGGAGAACAGGTCCAACCTTAAATCGGACACTTCAATGGAGAACTGACTTTATGAATATTATGTCCTTCCCTTCATAACCTTGGAATCGAGGATAGCGAAAAACTACTGAAAGAGATTTCAATTCGATTATGTAGAACATTGAAATAACGAACCTCCTCCCATCAGAGAATATCAATTTCACTATATCAACGAAGGATAGTGTTTTGAAGTAGAATTTTATTAAAAATGGAATAGCTATTCGAATGCGCTAACGCGGTAATTCCTGATGACTTCTTCAGTCTGATTTATCAGCCTTCTCTTTAATGGAATTGCCATCGTTTTCCATCTTTAATTAAAAAACTAGTTATTCATTAGATATGAGCTTGTTTCGTAACGAAGCGAAACTACGAGGAACAAAGTCGACAGAACTACTCGTACATAGGCCAAACGATTGCAGTGATGACGTACTCTTTCACAATTTTAGTCGATTCTTCGAATCGCAACATTTTTGTACCAAATAGACCACGTGGGAGAGATAACGGCTTCATTGCCTTCAACTGCCGAAAGTTTTACCTTAAACTGACCACCCCTTGAAAGCATTCTCGAGGATAATTTAATCAATCAATAATATAGAGTTTCCAAGTTGCCTTATTGCTTTGACAATATGAAGCTTTAGAAATGTAGCAATTAGCTTATCGATTGATATCTATGTTGAATTAAAGGTCTCCACATTTGCTTTGTTTTTAAAGTCAACATCGATAGGTTTATTCTCAGATACAGTCCTGCCTTCGCTATATCTACAATAGCGGGATCGAACAAAAGAGTTGTTACAGAGGCAGACTCTACGAATGGAATAGAGTTGTTTGAACAATTGTTAACAAACAAATCCCCACCCGATGTTGGTCGATTGTTCGTCTTACTTAGACAGTCGGATGTGGTCTGTTAGACCTAGACCCTTTTTGGACATTACATGTAATAAAACCAACAAATTGCCTCTCCGATGCATTGTTTGATGCATAAATATGCATTTGATCAATCATCATTTCCTGTAGAATTCCAAGGTGGATCGAAAATCATGTTCGACAGAGCTTTGAGCTCCATTTTACAATTACGTAAATTATATATCGTAACCACAAACGTATAACTACGTGGGCCAAAGAATCGCTGTGATTACATACACAGTCAGATAATGGAGAAATACAATTTTCGTACTCTTTTTAAACCCAAAGATCGAAACACCAAACAACCCACAGGGCAGTGATAAAAGCTTCACTGCCTTCAACCGCCGTACCTGAAGCTTCATCCCCATTTTCGATCGGAGCCCCACCGTCCTCACGGCTTGATCCTTCAGCTTCTTGAAAAGCTCGTAGGGAATTGCTACCGGGGATGAGAGAAAAAAGATGGCGGCGTCCGATCCGACCGCAATAAGAAGGCATATCAGTCGTACGAGACGGTGGACATGTATCCCATCTTTGAAGGCAAGAGTGTGACTCAACACAGCAACAAACCCAAGAAAACCAAAGATAAAGAACGTCCCCGTCATGGCGATCGGAGTTAGCATCTGGAACATGACGTGCAGTCTGCTCACTCGACTTAGGAACGTGCCCGACGTCAAGAGGAAAGTCAAGTGGTCATTAACGGTGTAGAGGATGATGAGGCAGACAAATGAAATCATGACCATTGTTCGACAAACATCAATCGTGAAGGCCAATCCGATTACTCGATAGAGGAGCATTCCGATATGCGCAAGAATATCCCACTTCTTCCAGCCCATCCCCTCGGCCAGCGTTTCCAAAGGGCTGGAGCGAATGGCCATGAGCGTGAAACAAATTTGGTAAGGAAAGAAGAATGCCGCCCAGTAGATAAAAGCCCAGAAAATGAGTTGACCATTCCCGATACTTATGACCGTTTCTACCATCACAAGTACACACAAATAATACAATTACCCAAAACAGGCAAAGTGGTACATACCACTAGAATGATGTAGGCGCCACACAAAGTTCAAACACTCTGCCACTTCCACCTTGCTCTTACCCAACGCTCGCCCAAGCACGAAGGCGAAGAGACCAGATAGGAATATGGCGCCAAACAGGGCAAGGAAGGAGAAACTAGTTCTGAAAGTGCCGTATAGCTCACCAACACCGATCAGAAAAATAGGAACCATCACCAGGGTTGGGCAGAGCACAAAGTTGTTCAATTTCCACCAAATAAGATCCGAGTCTTTGGCTACCTCGAAAGTTTTACGCTTCGTGTCGTAGCGTATTGGGAAAGTCCAGTAAAGGCTGGTGGCTCTGAACATATAAGGTACCAGAACCCATGCCCCTTTGTTATTCCCCATTTGGTGTTTCTAGAAAAAGCGTAGCTTTTATTTTTCAAATGACCGGAGACAAGGTTCAACTATGAAGTGAATCGAATTGAGAATGAAGGAAAACTACTGGCCGAGGTTTTATTTAGATCGAAATAATGAGCCTTTCTCCTATCAAGGAGGGATATCACCCTTCAGTGTTTTGGATAGAATAATTTCATTAAAAATCAAATTGGTTCTAAGGTGGAAACCTTAATCAGTTTTTCAATAGAATGTATCTGCCTTCTCTCTTTAATGAAATTACGATTGTTTCCTCTCTTTAAATCAACAAAATAGTTGTCCCTAAGATTTGAGGTTATTTAGGAACCACGAAAGCATACTTTCCCAATCCCATCAACCCTGGCTCAAAACATGACATGGCACATTTCCTGTCCATAACGTTTCAATACAAAACGTCAGACACCACAGGCCATATGCAGAGAAGGCAAGGACAAGTGTTGTAGCAACACTGGAATTGTAAAGCGAAAGTCTTTCTGGTCCAATCCGACCGACGTCCGTCTTGCTTGACCGTTTATCCTTTGATGACGCATTCCCTTTATTAGTCGATAACTTTGCATTGACATCTACCACGCCTTTACCGAAGGCTCCCGTCGCCTGCATCCGTTTGAAGTATGTGGGAATGGGTGAATTGTGAGGTGGCGAGAAAACGATATATCGGTATTCGGCAAGGAAGACGCCATCAAAGTTCCGATACCACGGAACATCTGGATAGGCCTCCTTGAAGTATTCTAATTCCTTGTCTAAAGCAGCATCTGCTATTCGGCGATATACCCAGGCAGATGCTTTGCATTTGCACAAACTCTCTTCGGCAGCGAGTCTTTCTTTTCTAGCTTCAAACCGTAATCCCATCAAGGCCAGGTAGTTTGAGACATCTCCCACGTCATTCAGACGATAGGTTGGAACGTTGTTCACACCAAGAAGCAGGCGTGACAACCCGAACAAAATGGCGGCCTCCCATTTTGACATCCTAAGTACGTCATCAACCCCACGTAGCTGTTCTCTTAGTATGCGGAATATTTTGTCCAGGAACTCGTTATGCCCACGGTGAACAATGTGGTATGGAGCTGACCTGGAAATATATACAAACGCCGGGTGGAGTGCTTTGGAATATAGCTCTGTACAAGCCTTTTCTTGGGAGCGTAACACCACCGCTGC
>JAQGCL010000824.1:0-10998 GCA_034699605.1 Isotomiella paraminor
GTTCAAACCGATCCTGCGCAACTAAGCATGCAATGTTCCGTGTTCTCGGGTCGCCTCAATCGCGTCTAACATTGGTAAATTGAAGGCAGCAATCCTGGCAATGAAAAAACCACATTACGAGAACGCTTTATCACCCAATGTAACTTTGAGAATGTCAATGTTGGTGTACCCTCCCCCTGACGACGGATGATGACGACGACTGCGAAACACTTTTTCTAGTACCAGAATAACAATGTTTGAATATTTTAAAACCGAAGCAACTATGTGGACTTATAAAAACAAATCAAGGTGTCGACAGGGTCCAGTTAATTTACGATTCTAGTTGATTCTTCCGAAGTAAATTCCTTGTGGTCTGATGTTATACCCAGGACCTTACCCAACTTTGCAAAGTTGTAGAAGAAAAGAACCAAACCAAAACTTTGGTTTGGTTCTTTTCTTCTACAACTGACTTTTCTTCTACTACAATCATCAGACGACACAGAGAATATCTCCGTAGCTACTGCTCACATTTATCTTCAGTTCCGGGACAGTCATGAACGTGGTTTTCACAGCCTTTAACATCGTCGATTTTTGCTGGACACGATTTTACATATCAACCAACCAACCAAAGAGACATAGGGGTTCTCCCATTGTGGCGGAATTCGATTTGTAGTTTGACAAAATAGTGTCAGGACGAAAGTTAAGCTGTATACACTTCTTGTAGTTGAATCGGCGTGGCAGTGGCAGCTCTAAGATTAGCGACTGATATTCTGTATATGTGTGTAATCCGTCTTAGCATTTCCGTCACTCAAACAAAGGGTTGAGGGATCCGTTGGGCTGGTCTTCTGTTGGGGCAATGGTGGGGATTTTCATAGGCATGCCTTTTACGGAACAGTAAGCAGGACCGGTTCTACAAGGGTACACTGCCTCGATATGCTAAATGTACAAGAATTGAAATTGTGTAACTTACCTAACTTCATGAGGTATTGGACCAGCTTCAACGTTAAAAGATTTTTGGACAATTCTCTTTCTATTTTTCTGATTATCAAATTACGAAAGGCGTTAGGCCAGGGATGTGACACAGCTTCTTTACAATTTAGGGCATCATAGATCGCCAAGTAACATCCAGCAGGGGTACAATTGACGGCTGCGCACGTGACGTGGGCCTGGATCGTTTACAAAAGTTACAGTCAGTAGGAAACCATGGAAAGTATAACGGTCCCGGATTCCGGGTTGATTGTAGCAAGGGCACCATAAATTGTGTTTTTACTTTTTTGCAGCTTGTTTTGGATGAAAGTCTTGAAAAGTTGAATTTGGATGTTTCGGATATTCTTATTTCGACAGCCAAAGTTCTTTTCCATGACCAATGGCAATGTGTGCGCCGTTTAAACCCCAGAACTGAATCTTATTCACTTTGCGCATGGCAACAGTTGAACGGCGAGGAATAAGTAATCACAAATTGGGGATATTTTTCCAGATCAGTTGTTATGAGGACCAAGTATGGATGCAGGAAACATAGTTAGAACTTATATGAAGAAATTCTGGCGTTATGCAAAATTGAATCGCATATTTCCTGGATGGGTTTCTTTGGGATTAATTGGGAGTTGAGAGGGAATAGTACATTTTTGGTGGGACTATCTCGGAAATGAATGTTCGATAAAGTTGTTGATGGGAGCTCCTCTTCAACCTGATTATTCAATCAGGTTAAAGAGAATGTGAAATTGCTCAACGAAGATATCAGCTGTAATTATTGTCCGATAATAGAAAAAGTGGTCGGATCTTCTTAATGGTTAAAGCGGGTGAAGACGTATAATGTCGATGTAGGGTGTCAACTGTTGACACCCCCAAATATAATTGAAAGTAACATCTTGCGATTTTGCCTGGTTGAACACGTGGGGATGTCCAGGAGACGATGCTCTTTAAATGTACAATAACGCTTGTATAAATTTCAGTGCAAATGATTGTTTGAGTTGAGGCTAAGCAGAATATGAAAAGCAGTCTTGCTCGCATTGGATTATTATTTTATTATTATATACATTTTATTATTTTTCATATTATATTTTTCCATTCTTTTATAAAGCTGAAACCTCCACATTGAACCATGGTTGAGATCACTCCAGTACGAGTATAACAAAAGCAAGATGTGTTTTGTTAAAATAAACGCTACGGTTAAGTACTCCTGCATCTATATAATTAATACTGCATCATAAAATTAAATCAGTTCAAGAAATGAACTGTATTGTACCTGAATGCAAGTATAATGATCCTATATATTTTATAAATTAAACTTTGAGTAAACTTTCATTCTTTCTTTCCGGAATATTTCTTTCAGTTCCCTCTTGGTAATTACAGTAACACAAGCTATTCATCGATTAACTTCAGTAAACACAACTTTTTGCTTTGAACCTTCGCACAAGTGGTATTGTCACTAGCCTGGGTGTTAAGAGGTGTACAAATTCCATCTGTGCCATCAAGTCGCACTAATTCTGGCACACCTGGCAGACGATCTCCAAAAGACTCGCCATGGCTAAACGAATTTGATGCACCAACATAATGGTTACTCACTTTACAATCGTGTTCCAGTACAACAAAACGCACAAACTGGGGTATCAGAAATGCGAAGAACCCATAGAATTATTTGGGGCGAGTGTGACAAATCATGAGTTCCTATGGCCCACCTTTCATAAGAATGTAGCGACTGCTTATGTAATTATGTAATATGTTTATCATAATGTAAGACGTCGTCTAACACTTAAGTTCTATTCTAATTTAACAAAACGCCTTACATATGTTTTTTAAATACTAAAGCATGTGCTTGCAATTAGCCCGTGTGCAGGCATCTTAAGTACCCATGCAGTCCTTCCCATGACTAGGCGTGATGTTTTTTACTTGCATTATTGTAATTCAACGTTAAGCAAAACAATAACGTTTGTTGTCATCAAAAGCCAAAATTTGTTGAGGTCGTCAAGTCTTTGTGTGGGTGCAAACGGAGAGATGGCGTATGGTTGAATAACTACCGCCATCAGAACAAATGACAATTGACAGGCAAAACGTTTATCCGAAGGTAGCCTCCTCTTTGCACATCACATCACACTATCCGGTCTGGTCATAACGCGATCGCATTTCTCCAAACCTTGACAAACAACAGCTGGCCAATGCCAATCCTGCATGACATATGCCCCGGTATGTAACCCATATATTCCAAAACATCAATGCGTGAAACTCTGCTAATATAGCTAAAACCGCCAACCCGAGTCCTAGCAGGAGGATGTAGAAGCATGTCACGACGTTGGAATCTAGCGATTGAGCGCCGAATGTCTCCCATTCACCCGGTTTTTTTGAGGGAAACATGAAGTTCAATCCACCCAAAAATTCTGCCCAGTTTGAATAAATCCCAGACTGTATGAGACTCTGCATTCCCAACCGTACCAACGGTTCCAATGAACCTGTCACTGTGACAAACTGAAGCGTGGTGTTGAGAACTGTTAGAGGTAAACGGCGGTAAGGACGTCTCGTTGAAGATGACGATCTCCCTAGTACTGCCTTCGCCGCTTTCTCATCTCGACTGTCCACCAACAACGCTGCCGACCTGCAAGACGTGACGTTATGCAGTGACACGTAGTCCGGCGTTTCCTCTAGCATTGCACTAATGTAGAAAAGCGGAGTCATTGTTATGGCCTTGGTGAAACTAAGCACGTACGATGGAGTAAACCATACCAATTTACCGTTCAATTTATTATGGTTTCGACACATGTCATTCGCTCCATGAGAATTTTGCCGGTGCACCATACGTTTTTCCCACGGTGTGGGGCTTTTGCAATATACATACACGTAGAACATCTGTTTCACGACTTCGACGCGGCGGAGCACTTCATTGTGAAGGTCATTACCAGCAATGCTCCAAATAGATCTCGAGGCTTCTTCGTCATAAAGACGTCGAAGATCTTTCTTAAACTGCCAACGGGTGGAATAGAGCTCAATAATCTGGTTCAGCTGATCATCAGGACCAGCCCATGTTTTTCCAGCAAACCTGAACTCGAACAGGCTGTCCATCATTTCTTCAATGGATCTAGCAGTATCAAGGGCCAATGGAGCGGTGAGGGAGTTGGTGACGAAGCATTTGTAGTTGTTGGATATGATGATAAATGACATCGTTGCAACCCATAGCATCCCCGCTGTACGCCTGCTCTTCCGCTCAATACCGCAGTAAGTGTCAGTTTCAACCATTCGAGCAAACACAATAAAGAATAGGCCAACGTGATCCGTTACCTTGGCAGCTGTGTTGAATCGAAAGCTCTGTATCTGACTGGTTACGAACGCCACCAGTAAACAAAGGATTAGTCCACCCCATGTTGTGTTGTCCAAAGGTGCAAGGTAACCCCCCCAGTCAAGACTCCTTTTGGAATGCACGGACGAGCAAGTGTAGGCGTTAACGTCCCCGCGAATCCACTGCAAGTATCTGTGAGTTGACGGGATATGCGAATGCCGTAAGTTCAGCTCACGCGAGAGGGAGGTGTATCGAAAAGAACAAGTCTCAAGTGTCGGTTTCTTCCGCAGGTGTGTTAGGTTCAACTGGTTGACCAACTCCGTCACCATGACTTCATCTTCGGTGGGCGGTGGACGTCGAAAATTCATTAGTTTAATAATGTCTAACTTCGACGGGACTGTGTGGAATTCATATCTCGAATGTAAGGGTCCAAACGTTAACTGAAGCCGTCGCTGTTGCATAAGAAAGGACTTCATTGAGAGATAATCCTGGTTTCCAAACGGCTGAATAGGTTTGCCTTTGTAGCTGCTCTCCTCAACTACTAGATTGTGGCCGTCAGCTTCACAGTTCCCAGCGTACAAGTCAAAGGTGGACTTGCCCCGGTCTTGATCGTCAAGGAGGCTACAGCTGAGTTTGAAGAAAATTACCAAATCCCGAATGTGGTAGACGTCATAGTACCCGTTTAGTGCGTGCATGTACTGATTTGAACTTCTCTGAACCTGCTTTTCAAAATGGGAAACGTCTGACACCAAGACCAAGCCAATACTAGCTGGCCGTTCAATCATACGAGATTCAGTTTCGAGCAGTTCTACCGCCACCTCTCGATTCAGTTTTTCTTTAGAAGGATAATTATTAGAAAAACCCAGCAGATGTCGATAACTTTCGCCCAGTGTGGTCATGGCTCCATCAATAATCGTTAACACGGCGTCTACATCCTGATTTTCAGGTGCATGGAGGCTGTGAATGACGCACTCGGAGAAGTACTTTCTCCTCCAGCCGCCATAAGAAGGCAGGACAGTCCTTATGAAGGATGCAGGGTTCTCATGGGCAAGCTTTATAATATTCGAGTACTCCCTACTCATGTAGGCACGACTATACCACGCACCAAATTTCCGTTTCATGCGATCCGGTGTGAGCATCTTAGTAATATCCATGTAAAACACTGTGACTGGTAAACGAGTTGCCAGCTTGCCTAATGGATACTTCTTTGCAGTCGTACCGTAGAGCCTGATTTCACATGATTCTTGAATATAGTTCTCAAGAATGTTGCCCCATAGAATGGCTGATTCTGCCTCTGGACTTTTCTTCAGATGTATGAAGAGAAGTGTCAATACACTAAAGGATACCCAATTTCTCCCTCGTCTCCGAGCCATCGGAAAGGGTCCACCCATCGTGGATCGCGAGGGCGCAAGGGAGCAACCAGCTCAAAGGATTTAACTAAACCAGATTTCTACTGTTTTGATTGAGGTTGTTTACAAGCACAAATATTTATACACAAACCTTTACAACTACTTGCCTGAGTATGAAAAAGGAAAAATTCCAAAAATATAACTCAATCGTCCATGTAACCTTCCCACCCCCCTACAATTGAATTTGAATGACTAATGTGGTTTGTTTCTGGAAAATTTGTTATCCTTTCGACCTTCTTTTGTCCTTAGGGTCGGGATAAGTACTTTCGTGACAGACTACTATTTTTGCCAGTCTAGCAAAACTGCTAAAGGCTAGTGTGGCTAAGCCCTATCGTAGCTAAGGAGATAGGCATTTGTTGTGCTTCGAAATGGGTGGGGTAGCAGGCGTTCCCACAAAAGCACATAACCCAAGGGAATAAGATAAATACTGACAAACATTTCTAACAACGCACCACATGAAACCACATTTCAAGTGGCGGTGTTTACGTAAACCGTCCAAGCTTATTAGAGATTACAAATGTGAGTCCATTTGTGGTAGAAATAGACCCCTATTTGGAGCTGAGAAGAGCATTAAAGATTCACAAGCATCAACCACTCAGATACATTAATGCAGAGAACTACAAAATACGATGATTTCTAAGGACTGGAGACCAATAAAATCTAAATTATATTGCAAAGAACGGTGGGTCAATCCGAGACTTTGCCACAGAATCAAGGTTTTGATGGTGGTTAACTTTGCACCTTCCCATAAACCCTCAAATTGAGGTATCAGAAATGCGATGAATCTTTTGAATTATGTGTGGCTCTACCAAATTGGACCATTTGCAATTTCAGTTTTGAGAACCTGTAAAACAATTGTGCTTGTACAGACGGTTCACAATCATCCTTGCGTTTTTCAATAATTAAGCAGAGTGGTTGGTGGTTGTGGACGTCTAATGCTCTTTAATGTTTAATGGCATCTTGTTGTGCCTTGAAATGAATGGAGTAACGGCCTTTAACTTCCAATTTCGTTACTTGGTTACAGCCGCCTCAAATCCCTGAAACTGAAACTGACAAATGATCCGATTTGGTGGAGTCATAAATAATTCGATAGATAATTCGCATTTATGATACCTCATTTTGTGGAAGTTCCACTTCCGAAGTAAAGGTACAAAGTGGGAATGATAGCTTTGCTCCTGTGGCAAAGTCTCGGATTGACCCATCGTTGTTTGCAATACACAAAATATGAGTTACATTTGATTGGTATCCACTCGTTAGCAAACCATCGTATTTCGCAGTTCTCTGCATTAATTTATCTGAGTGGTTGACGCTTGTGAATCTTTAATGCTCTTCTCAGCTCGGCTGTAGGCTTGCTCACAAATAAGGCCCTACTTCTGCCACAAACGGACTTACATTTGTAATCCATAAAAAGCGTGGACGGTTTACGTAAATATCGCCATATTAATTGCGATTTCATGTGGTGCGTTGTTAGAAATGTTTTGCAGTATTTCTCTTTTCAATCGTGGTCCGTGCTTGGGTGTGAACGCCTGCTACCCCACCCAATTCGAGGCACAACACAAGCTTGACTTCTAATCAACGGCCAGGATTAGTTGCACTAGAGTTTAGCAATGTTGCTGGACGGACGAATTTATCTTCATACGGCAACCAGTTAGATAACCATCTTATCATTGCTGAAAACTGAATATTTGCAGAATGGCTCAGAAAGGATGGAGTAATTCCTTATCGTTTGCAGTCTTGCTAGTCTGCTCTATCCATTTACAAATATGTGTGGAGACAAAAGCAGTCGCTATGTGGAGAACAGTGCTGGAGGATTACGTTCATGAATCTTGTGACATCCGGCTGTATGGGATTTCTTCGGAGACGTATCCACTGGCCGCGATAGCAGGCCGGTTGCCTATCTCCGTGTTCTACATCGATCCTGAGGGAGTGCCACCGCTCTCCAGGTATTCCTATTTATCGGGGGTCATGAAAGAGAAGCGTGAGTCTTTCACAAGGCGTGTCCTGCCATCGTATTTTGACCAGATGAGGAAGTACTTTTCCGAGTGCCGCATTTACATTCTGCACGCTCCACGAAATGCGGATGTGGAAGCCGCGCAAAGAAGCTTTGAAGCTGCAAAGCTGGAAATGGAAGATTGGTTTAATATGATCTATAGTGCTGACTTTCGGGGGTATGGATTGGAAGCCATTGGTCTGGTATTGGTGTCGGAGTTGCATCATTTCCTGAACCGACAGAAAGTCATATTTAGTGGAGCGTCCGGACTCACAGTCTTCTACGAGATGCACCAGATTTGGCATGTATTTTACCTCATGATTTCCTTCAGTACAGTAGATGTCAATCAAGGGAGTGTATCCACTATCACCACGCACAACAGTGACCGTCACACATTGGTTGTGGAGACCATTAGCTACGCCTGCAGATTTTGCAATGAGCGATTGGACCGCCATGCTTCAGATTGCTTAACTCTAGCTTTGGGGGATAACCTCGAATTCCGTAGAATGAAAGCCTTCATTGCACATCAACGAATAAGGGAGAGGTTCACAACACTTTATGATTCCGCGCATTCAATTGACACGGTTCCTTCTAAATCCAACATTATTGTAAGTGGCCTGATCAACTATCGGTATTCTCCTCCAACACAGGACGACATTATCGTTACCATGTTGGTCATCAAGTACAACCTAACCTACGTGCGATACGAAACGGCATTTGGAACCTGCTCCTTTGGCTACACCTTCCAACCGATTTTGGCAGCATCTCTTCAGTTACAATATGCAGGAAGTCAACCTTGGTTCATTGAACCAAACTATCACTATTTACAGTGGCTTCAAGTGGAAGCCAGCGCTTATACCTGTTCGTCGCTGTCCACTAGAAGGAAACTAAAGACCTGGATACCTTTGGACAACAGAACTTGGGGAGGGTTAATTCTTTGTTTTCTGTTGGCGGTCGTAGGTACACAGATCCAGAGCTACGACCTGAAAACAAGGGGCACTAAAGGAGACCGCATGGCCCTCTTTTTCACCTTCTTTGCTGGACTTGTTGAGAGAACCTGTCCATTTCATGCGGAACGAACGAATATGCGCACGACGTTTATACTGTTGGTTACAAGCCTGTCATTTTTGGTCATATCTATCCACTGGAAATGTTTCATCACCAATTCCACTTCGGCTCCTTGGGCCTTGGAGACTACAAATTCACTTGACGAAATGACGGGTAAAGAGTTCGAGTTCCGATTTGTCGCAAAAACATGGAAGGGTGCGCATGATCAGCTGAACTCGATTATGGAGGTCTACTCCGTGGCACTGTTTAGAGTGGAAATGCAACGTGTGTATCCAGAACTGACATATCATGATTACCAAGAAATGCGTATGCTGTTTTATTTCCGAATGTTCTGCAACGCCTCGAAGGCACGGGAACGCCGAATTCCACACCGCAACCTTTATATTAGAGGGACTCCCCTGTGCAAGTTCCAGTTCCAGTTCCAGCATTCCTTCATAGAGCATGCAAGAAGGCATATAAGGGTGACTCCCCTATTCTACATAACTGCAATGCAGGAGGAGACTCCGGAATACTCCGCATTACAAAACGTCACATCCTGCAAATCCGCACCACTGTTGGTAGACAGTCGGGAGGAGAACGCTGCGAAGGCTGTATTGGGGAAACTTTCTTCGTCAACCAGACGCCCATACCGTCGTGTACCTCTGACAGATTTCAACTCGACGTTTCAGTTTGTCGTGGTGACAAAGTCATTAGAAAAGGTTGTAAGATTGGGAATGCAGTGTCTCTTACAGTCGGGGATTTACTTAAACTGGGCAGAATTTTTGAGTGGACTAAAGTATAGATTTCCCGAAAGGAAGATTTCGGATTGGGGGACATTTCCTCCACAGTCCCTGGATTCCAACATTGCCACATGCTTCTACATCCTCTTGGGAGGACTTTGGTTGGCATGTGTATGTTTGTTGGCAGAGGGTGGGAGGGTTCCTCATTCTCCAATGAGAAGGTCGATGGTCAATGCCGGGTACGCACTGGCCCTCAAGTGCTTCACGACACTTAGCAAAACGAGCGGGCGTTATGACCAACATTGGGAAGCAGCAATGTCGTTTCGCAAACGCAACTATTATGTACCACCAACAGACAATGACAAAACCAGTGAGGATCCAGCACTTTAGTATCTTTGATATAAAAGACATGTCGAATATAGATTATACTGTTATTACAAATGATTTGAAGTTGAGCTGTGTATGGTGTTGACTGCCGTATGTTGGGATATTAATTTCTGGGGATTATTTTCAGATATTTGAAAGCTCGAAACATATTAAAAAGCCTTAAACGATTTCTTAATAATGCATTCAAATCTAAAAGTGTCGTAGTGGCTATCATATTCCAGTGTGAAATTGTGTTTTGAATGAAGCAATACCTGTGAACGGGATACATTTACCAATGGCTCTCTGGGCAATCTATCTCCTCCTTCTGGTCATACATTGTACAGAGGCAACTCGACGCAGATCTTCGATATTGTCAGGGTACTCAAAATGCTATATCACGGTCACCACCATACGCAATGGCTTCGATTATGTATCTCAGCTGTGGAATGTTGTTCCCCTCGTCTGGGTCTCGGTGCACGCCTCCGCCTTATTTGATAGAACCAAAATCCATCTCATACGACCGTCACCTGCTTTCTCTACGTAATATTTGTCCAGTCAGATGAGGCCCTTGACATGGTGGGGACTGCGGCATTCAGCGACGCCAGAAACGCCGCTGATGAATTTCCACCATGACGCTCGATCCGTTTTATACATTGCCAACAGAGAGATGCGGAACATAGCCTAGCCGGCCTACCGCCTCAGTTTTGAGAAATATATCCACGTCTCAGCCTTGGCAGTGCTTGGTGGGGGAAGACAGAACCGTTGCTCTTGGATCCTGCCCAGTGAACGTAGCACCATTGTAGTCGAAGGCGACAGTTGTGCATCGCTGGGAGAGAACAGCGTCAAATCCCAGCTAAGAAGGTTCAAGTTGGCCGCCGTCACACGTTACGCTCCAAGCTCATGGTCTCAAATTGGAACCGATGCCCTTCTGGGAGAGGTGTTCAGAGACTTCCTCCTATCGACGAACGGGTCAACCAACCGTCACTACCTGCAAATTGTAAAGCTCTCTGTCTCGATCGAGGACGGAAGTGGAAACCTGGCCACGAATGAATTTGGGACAGTATCTTATCCCCTCCTCCACAGTTCCTTCAAATTTGTGTCCTACTCCTCAAAGGACTCCCTCTTGAGGCTGGCCTTTGGTGGATACATATTCTCCTTTGCCCCTGCTCCTTGGGTTCTGATCATATCCGCAACCTTGGG
>JAQGCL010000825.1:0-10998 GCA_034699605.1 Isotomiella paraminor
TGTATATCCATCAGCGATTTCAAAGTTCCACCACCACCACAACAACAAGAAGGAAGATCCAAAGCTATGGCCAACAAATCGACATCCCAAATTCCACAAACTTCTACAAACTTAAGTCGGAAGAAGACACCAGATATGCCTTGGCGAAAATTGAAACCCTTGCCTGAACCTTCCGACGAGTAAGTAGGCTCCATTTTTTGAAGGATATATATTTCTAAAAATCTATTTCTTTGTATATCCATCAGCGATTTCAAAGTTCCACCACCACCACAACAACAAGAAGGAAGATCCAAAGCTATGGCCAACAACCCTCCATCCCAACAAATTCCACAAACTTCGAATACAACTTTAAGTCGGAACAAAATAAAGAACAGTAATGGGAAATCATTACAGGTCAATAATGGGGCCCCTCCTCCGTCCCCATACTCAATTAGTCAACTACGTCGCAGTTATGAGAATGAACTGAAACAAATAGACTTAGAGTGCCAATATTTGGCTAATAAAGTCACAGCATCACAACCAATGGATGAAATAGGGTCTTCAACACAAAGGATTATAGATAACGGTTTGAAGAGCCAGTTATTAATACCAGAGAAATCAGCAGTCCTTAGTTCTCGCATCCTTGAGATGACTCAGAATAGTAAGAGAAGGAGAGAGAACGCTTATAAAATGGCTAAAATCCTCCCTTCCCAAGCTGCAGGTAAGATTTACCACATCGCCTTCTCATTATTTATTTATTTATTTATTTTTACTATATAGAAGGAGGATCAGAATTAAATCGGAGGAGGATTAGGAAAACTATGCTCCACTCAATTCGAGACCAACTTATCCAGTATTTGAATTATGAAGGAAAAGTTGGAGATTTTGATAAGTCGGACAAGTACATCAAATTCATGACGAGCTGGAAACTGAATCAAGGGATAAGCAGACTTCTTAAGAAAGACAACAGACCAACAAATCTAACTCACAAAAACAAGAAAGTAGAAATAAAGAGAAGCTCCAAAGGTGCGTTGCAATACAGATTTGTGGGGATAAAGAGATGGGAGACAAAATGTAAATTTTGCTTTAATAATGTCAAGGTAAGTTGTTTATATTGGATAATTTGATTATATCAATATAATATTTTGTTTTTTTTTCAAATCTTTGGGGATTCGGTGTAGGATTTTGAGGCTGGAACTTGTCGATCTGTTAATTGCAAAAGCTTTCCTCCAAGCTCAGGGGTTCTTGTACGTGATAGTAAATCAAAAACGCCAATGTATACTGTCGTACGGATGGACAACCCATTTTCAATAGTGACCCAACAAGTCATTGACCAATTATTAACACTGACCAAAAAAGATGTCAAAAACAAAAAAATCAATTTCTACCTACGGGACCATCCTTTCCTTCGATCATATCTGGAGTCTGGGGAACGAAGATTTGAAATACAAAGGAGTTGGAAAGTTAAATCACCAATGGAATCTCAGTCTATTATGGTAAATGGATTTATTTTCATCATAATAATATATATTATTTATTACCTATTATTTTTTTAGATGGCAATATATATCCTGACAAGATTCCACAACATTAATAAACCAAATAAGAACAAAATTCAAATCGTAAAAGGATGGATTCAATACAGGAGCCAAGCTATGGATGGAATCAAAAGGAGGGAAATTGATTGGGGGAGGGTTAAGGAAATCTTACTAAATAATGGCCTACGTTTTTCCACACCTCTAATCAAATCCAAGATAGACAGAGAGGTTAGCCCACTCAAACCTCCAAGTTTCCATATCTTCCTCCCTCACTCCTATGAAGCTCGAGATGGGGAAGGGGGACAGTATGATGGTATGAGGGAGTCCCGTTGGAAACAAGAGAAGGGAGCTAGAAGTCATAATACCACGAAAACTGCAATTTCTCATTTGGAGAATAAAAATATAGTGGAGATATTTCAACCAGAAATAAATGAGAATGCCAAGGAGCTCCTGTCTCCATACATTAGAAAGGAAAAGGAACAATTAAGTCTGGAAGGGCAAGACCTCCTCAAGGACCTCAAAATGAAAGCAGAAGGAGCAGAAGAGATGGGTTTGTTAGCTACTTGTCTCGCCCGAATCCTCGAATTAGAAGACATTGAAGGAAAGAAAATCTACCCTTTGACTTCCAAACTTGAGCACCATGACCACTCTGAAATAAATCTATCTACATTTCAAACAATTTTTCAAATTAAAACTGGAAGGGATATTATTCCGACCTGGTCTCAACCCTTGGAAATCACTGGTGGTAACAAAGTTGAATTTAATTTGGACTAAATCTTTGTACAAACTCTTTACAAACAATATAAAATTTGAGAAGCAATAAACCACATAAATTATTATTTTTGGGTCCTGATTCTTCATAATAGTGGTTGATGATGGGGTCATTTGATGGTTTCTGTGGTTTGTAGAGCTGAGAAGAGGGATGCTGTTGGATAAATTGAAAGATCCAATATACCATATCCAATGTGAAACATGTAAAAAGACGTGCGTGAATCTTTCTGGATGTAACATTTATTTGTGGGTGTAACATTTATTTGTGGGTGGGTGTTGGATTTACTTGTGGGTGACCCATTTGTCTGTGTGTTTGGCGTATAGTTTAGTAGGTCTCAGTTTACCCATACTAAGTACAATAAATAAAATAAAGAACAATCCTTCTCATCTTCTATAGGGGCTACGCTGGAAATTCCCTCCAATAGATTGATGTAGAATTAATTTCCATCCATCTCCTATGATCTAATGCTTAGGATAAATGAGAGTTGAGGTTTCCGGAGGAATACAATCATAAATTATTTACATGTAAAAACATAGATATGAATGCCTCTATTCTCTTCCCTCTGTTGGATTGATGTCAAAATGAGACAAAATGAGTCTGAACGTAAGAGTGGGAATTGTAATGGATCTTTGTCTTCTGAAAACGAGCCTCAGTTCGGAGTTGTTGTTTCCCATCTCAGCAGTAATGAGTGAAAAAATGAAAAAGGTTGGATGGGATGATTTATCTAACATTATTAATAGTTACTTTTTTGAAATATCCGAGTGATCCGATATGGTGATACTTTTGAGGAATTTGACACAGGAAAATGAATTAACAACAATCATTTTATCAAAAAAAAAAGAATATTATTGAACTCTTGAAAGTGTGTTGTCATCATGAAGTGGAAGTGGGTTTAAATAAAATAAGGAGTAGAGGGAGTGGATGAAGTGTACTTGAAACACAAAGGTTTGGGAGGCAGTGGGAGTTCAAAATTATCTCGAAAATACACAAAAAACCACCTGTAGAACAATTCAATCAACACATCTCTACGAAAATTGAGTTAAGATTTGAAAAGTAAGTTGGAATTACTCTACATGTCATTAACAATCAAATCTAATTGATTTTGATTACTTTGTTTATTCTAGGACAGCCTGCCTTATCAGCATTGGATCTCTTCTCTTGAGAGGTCATGGATGTCGATATATTTTTGACGGTCAACTACAAATCCCTCAAAGGAATTGCACTCAAGAGCTGTAAGTATGTTATTTGTATGTTTTATTATTATTTTGAAGTTGTATTTTTTTTAGGTAAACAGCGACTGAGTCGGATCCATAGTTTGCTTACTAATTTTCTGGAGAGGGATCCTCCAATTGCCATAAACGACGCACGAAAGTTGTACTCGTGTGACTCCCAGCGAAAGAAGAAAACATTTATAGATTTTACAAAGTTTTTGTCGTCTCTGAGATTACCAATCCATCGACATTTCATCCGTTGTTTCTTCAAAAATAAAGAAGGACTGGGTGACGAGTTTCGGCTGCTACTGGAGAAACAGCTTATCCACTTTGGATGTAGGTACTTTGATAAGACAGGAGTATGTGGATGCCCTACAATAATTAAGCGAAAGAAGAAAGGTAATTTGTCAGTATTATTTCGAATTTGCTGCTTATAAATTATATTGTTACTCAGGAAGAAACGTCGACAACGTCTCTCATTCCGATAGAACACTCTGTGTGGACAATTCAGACAATTGTGTGGACCTAGGGCTAAAATGTTCAACTTTAGGATCCTTGATTTCAACAAATGGTATATTGATTTCAATTTCCATTTCCTTCTGGTATTAACAATTATTTGAAATTCTCAGAGAGAGGCAAACCAAAAGTCAATACCAAGGTAATTAATTGCTTCTTAGAATTAAAGAACATTGACCTGACCTGATTTTTAAATTGACCTGTTAGGACCTTGAATCTGCCGGGGATGAAAACTTCCAACACATTGTACAAGAAAATGTTGAGGAGTATTCCCCTTTGACGGCTCAAGATTTGGACGGCGAACTTGGAAGCAACTATTCCCCACAACAACATGGTGCTATTCAAGAAGAGACCTGCACTTCCTATAACCTGATGGAACGTATGTGTTTTGGTTGTGAAACTGGAAGTCAGGCTTGTGATTTCCAAGGCTGTATGAGATTCGGGGGAGGTTTTTTAAATCCAAAGGATGACCCTACTCAGGTAATTGTTTAAAGAAATATTCATAGTAATAAGGTGATCACAATAAATTTTAATTTCTAGATGGATCGAGAAATTTGGACTTTGGGCAATCGAAAGATTTTATCCCAGGATATAGCAAAGGATATCATTAGCAATTGTAGAAATGACTTTTTGAAGATATTCAAGGAGGAAGAGGATGCCCTTATGTTCTATAAGGCGTTAACATGTGATGATGAGGCAGAGGCCATTTGGTTGAAGGTGGACAACGATCGCCGATACTGTGATAGATGTTCCACTTCAATTTTCAATCGTCTTTGGGTATGCTCAAAATGTATGATTGTATTGTGCATTGATTGTCACAAATCCGTACAGGTAATTTTTTTTGGATACAGGGTCCATTTATTTATTATTAATGACAATAATGAATTTTTTTTTTGTAGAGGAAAAGGCCTCTGAAGAACATTAAAATTTGCTGGCTGACGAAATCCCATCACAACTTCAATGATTTCATATTAGCGCAACAAAGTCCAGATAATTGTCTAGAGGACCTGAAGACAGATTTGGACAAAATATCCAATATTCAGATCCAACAACAACATCTAAACTCTCAAAGATCAATCCACATATTCCATGATACGAATCCATCCGAGAACATTGACAAATTCAAGAGCCTTCTAAAGGCAGGGGAGCCCTGTATTTTTCAAAACATTGATTTTAATTCAGAAATCACTCCAACTACCCTGTATGACTCGTTTTCAGAAGAATGTCCCATATATGACGTCCTTCGACATAGAGAAATAGTGTCTGATGTGGATATTCAGCAGTTCTGGGCTGGATTTGAATCATACGAGAATCGTGTGAGGCAAGTAGATGGAACCCCTTATGTCCTCCAGTTAAAAGACTTCCCACAGTCTGGGGATTTGAAGGCCGTCAATCCGCAATTATTTCAAAAATTCATGAAGAAACTCCCGATACCAGAGTACATGGATAGAGATGGGGATTATAATTTAGTTGCCCTGTTTCCCATATCCTTTAAACCTCCAGAACTTGGTCCCAAATTCTACGTCGCGTATGCTTATCCAGAGATAAAGAAGGACTTGGCTACTACAAAACTACATATGGATATCTCGGATGCGGTCAATATAAACGTATTTGTCTCAGTACCTCCTGATTGGCCTAAAGAATACCACGAAGGTGAGTACACAGTTTGACAATATTATTTTCATTCATCATCATGTATGTTAATTTTTACTAGGTGTTAAAAAGATTATGGAGGATTGGGAAGTTGATATGGATAAGGTGAAGGAAAGAATGAAAAATGGAGCAATCCCAGGGGCACTATGGCTTATATTCCATCCTTCAGATTGTCAGAAGATGAATCAAGTATTAAGTAAAGGAAAGAAGAACAGACATCCTATCCATAGTCAAGATGTCAGTATCACCAAAATAGAACTGCAATTGCTCGCCAAGAATAAAATCTTCCCTTACGTCTATGTACAATGTCAAGGAGATGCTGTCTTTATCCCTGCTGGAGCTCCACACCAAGTCAAAAATTTAGGAGACTGCATTAAAATGGCTGAGGATTTCGTCTCTCCAGAAAATCTGAACCAGTGTCTCAAAATTACCCAAGAAATACGAAGACTACCCATTAACTATGAGAATCGTGCAGACAAGTTACAGGCAAAAGCGATAGTGTATCACTCCATGAGGGTTGCCGTTTCTTCAATTCTACGTCATCAGTCGAATTTGAAATTATAATAATAGTAATAGATAAATGGATGGGGGGATGTTTTGTAAGACATATCAACTGAAAAAGTGTTTAATAATTTATGACTATGCCTTCGTATGATATAATTTGTTGAGTCACAAAAATGGTTCTGTCACATTTAGGCTAATTATAATTGTATAAGTTGAGAATGTGAAAAGGTTTTTTGAAAGGTTCATTTCCCTCCACTTTCATTAATTTTCAATCCTCATTTCCTCATCATTTTTATACTTTAAGAATTCCATACTTTTTTTTATTCAAAAGGTACGAAATGTCAAACAAAGAATAAAACTTTTCTCTGATTGAATGAAAAATTCTCACTATGCCCAGGTACATCTTCCTCCTCATAAGCAACAACTGCAATCTGAAGCAATCAATCATCTATTCTTTTTCTATGCTACATAAAATAAGATGGATGATCTTGGTTGATATTGTTGCAAAATAAGAAGTTATGAATTAGAAAGGAGAAGTATATATATGTCATGTCAACGAGAGAGAGTCCAGTCGGCTCGCAGGAAGAAGGGACTGGATGGAATGGAGGAGACGACCAGAGGAGAAGAAGACATGAAGACTGTTATTGATGGTATCTGCCACGATGATGTTCCCTGTGTGTTCCACTGTCAGGCCAGAGAGGGACGGTAGAGGAACCCAGGGGGACCCAGCATCTCTATAGGGTAAAGGTATGGACATGGAGGCAGAAAACAATGGTGTGAAGGTTGAAGTCTGTGATGTAAAGCTTGTCCCCAACAGGACTGAGAAACAGAGTCCCAAAGAAGGTCAAAGAACACATTCTTCCGGGGCCTTGTATCATCAGGGTTATGGTAGGATGCGAACTGCAAAGCGTTGAGGAAGATACCATTGTTATTGAAAAATTGAAATGTGGTTGTTGCGTATGTCTCCTACGGCCACAAGACACGAGAATTAAGAATCTATTAAACACAAACTTAACTTAGGAAAGAGTAGCACACGAGTCTAAATTACCTAAAGTCTAGTATCAAACTTACCGTCTAGCATGCAGGATATGCACGCTATGAAATGAACACCTGCACCATGGCTGACAGAAAGAGAATCTCGCATTCAACTCTCAAAGGAATACCCCCTGTACCACAGAATTATTTCTGTACATAAGGATCTCTCACTTTGCATCTAAATACAAGATCAATACATCGAATCGTAATCATCATTTGTTTTGTTGTACATTGATTTGCATTTTTTTAATTCATTTTTTTTGGTTTAATGTTCTTTTCTCTATCTTTGTTTTAAAAACACCATTATTTTCGCCAACAATCTTTAAAAAACCAAACTGACTCATCTCTTAGCTTATCATAGAGTCTACTAGTAGACGCCTCATCCACATGCATATGAGTGGGCCCTACGGTCACTGTAAAAGAGCAGGCATTTTACTCATTTCTGATTTAGTGGAAGACTATAGTTGTTAAATGAAAATAATAAATGAAATGATCATCATCAAGGAGAGAAGGTTGAAGGGGAGAAGGATGGAAGAGATGAAGGATATTTATCATAAAAGGAGTCTGAAGGCCCTGTTTCGGTTCATGTACACTGGAGACTGCTCTCAGATAGAGGACCGGGGTCTGGAGGAGATAAAGGAGCTCATAAACGCAGGGGAAAAGTATGGATTGACAGATTTAAAAAAGTACTGTGGCATTCTCCTTGTGGAAAACTGTAGTATGGAGAATGCAATTGAGTTGAAGGAGTTTGCCATTAAGTTTGGACTTGTAATGGAGATTTCTAATTTTAGTAGAATGGTAAATAAGATGATGATGAAAAAAAAGCCAGTTTTGTTTTGTTAGATAGTAAGTTTGTAATTTAAAACGTTTTCTTCTTCGTCTTCTTTAAGAAAATCTGTCGAATTAAAAAAATAAAATTTAGACATCAGTTTCGTAGTGTACAATACTAAAATCAGGTTAGTGGTTAGTGGTCAAAGTTGAATTTTTCTAAGTTTTTTTTTTGCCATAACTATACTGTACACTGGGGCAAGGTGATATTGTAAAAAATAGGTTAGGCAAAAAACGTCACAAATTTCTTAATCGTTTTATTTATTTGATTCGTTTGTTAACTTGTATAAGAAGAGCTTGTGGTGATGGACGGAAATTGTTGGTCCCATTTGTGTTGGTGATATGGAAGCTGCCAAAGCTGCTGCTGCTATATGATCTTTTTACCCCAAAACAATAAGACATAGAAAAGGTTCACAATTAATTACTTAGAACTCATGTTGGCAGCTTGCTCATGCTCTCTAATACCTTCTTCCATAAGGAGGAGATGGAATTTAAATTGAAATTGAAGCATAATATGATAAGCTTATAATTCTGCAGTCAAACATCTCGGATTATATACTGATTCTGTACAACCATTATTGGAAATGGTGATATTACCATCTTATGCTCAATTCAAGAATAATATTTTTAACTTCATTCTTATTGAATTCCAATTCGTACTTTTATTCTATTCTTTTTATATGGAATTAGAATTTTGCTATAACTTTTACATGATATTTAAATATAAGACTTTCCTTTTTTCTTTCCTTTTTTCTTTGGTGTCGGTTTCTTTTGTGGGTTTGGTTTTGAAGAAGGATGGGAGACTGGAGAGGATGCTTCTTTTTCTTCACAGGATCCTTGTTCAGGTTCTAGTCTTTCATAATCACTTATTCTTGGCCACCACTCTGTGAACCGCTGCCGAAGTGCTAGTATGAAAGGGTGAGTCCCTGATGGATCCACTATTTTCAATGCTTTATGCATGTATTTTCCAGCCTTGCTAGCTACATTTCCTTTGAACATCGTAGTCAGTCGTTCTTTAATGTCCTTAGCTGGAAGAGTCTCCCAATCTGTGATCCCCAAAAAGTGACTGGCTTCATTAGTGACTAGAGTCTTTGCCATCTGATTCCTCCGGGCCTGAATGACGTTTGTTGGAGAATGGTCCAAGATTGGGGCGTAGACTTCTGGGTGACGAAGGAAGACCAAGAGGAATCTTCTGTAATCACAATCGTAGTGTATCCTCTCGTAATGTTGTTGGCGTGAAACTGGCGAGATACGAATGAAGGACTTGAAATTTGATCCATAGGATGTGAGATGTACTCGTTCTTTGAGGAAATGGAAGACTTGTTTTCTATTAACCATTGTGGACATTTTGTTTTTAACCTCTCTGACCACTTTTTTCCAAGGTTGACCATCTCTTCTTACTGGCCATCCTGAATAGTCAAACGTATCAATTCCTTTCAAAGTTTCTGGTAGTTGGAAGCGATGTCGTTCCCATATCTCCAAAAAGTCCTTAACGATTGGGTCATTTGCGATACGTATGCGTTCTTCACATTGTTGCAGATGTTCGTCAATAGTTTGTGTCAGGATGTATGATTGGGCGAGAGTTTTCAAATCAAGTTCTTCTTCGTCCACTTCCATAGGTTCTTCTTGTTGATCCACTACTTCTTCAACCTCCATTGGAATGGGAGGTTGGGGTCCCCATAACAATTGAACTTTCTCTCGAATGATTTGAATAATTAGATTGTTGGGATCCAATGCATCAAAAACAGTAGATAATGCTGTCATCTGGGCTTGAGAGTATTCCCTCTGTAACAGACGGTCCATCCGTTTAATGAACACTTCACGATCAAGTATTTCCAATTCAGGGATCCCGTCCACTGTCTCAAATAGGAGATACTTCCCCAATTTCCCCTGTTCAATCACGTTTCCGTAAAGCCCGGCATTGTTCAGTAGAATGTAGAATAGGCGTCTGTAATCACATGGATCCACAGCTCCAAGCTGAGTCCGCATAGGTTCTCCTAGCTTCACATGCCGCATGAATTTTAAGAACCAAGGTTTTTTGTCCAGTTGTCCATGATCCTTGAGGTAATGCAGGAGTTCCAAGCGTCGCTGAGGCCTCTCCATTGTTTGTTGAAGAGCTGATATTTTCTTAATCCAATCAGACAATCCACCGCCAACCTCCTTCTTTGATAAGACATTTTCAGGGTCTATTTTCAGGGTTAGATCGGTTTGAGTCAGATGGCCCATGACTTCTTGTAGTAAGTCATTTGAGTCAAGAGGTTGCTCATCATCATCATCATCATCATCATCATGAACATCGGGAGGACAGGATAGGATTAATTTTTTTTCTTCATCCGTTAAATCCACTGGAGGAAATTGTAGCGGAGAGGACATTGATGAGGATGGATAAGGAAATCTCCTTGGACTTTGGATTGCACTTAGTTCCAGGACTTCCAGGTTGGATTCCCAAGGTGGTAACGTTGTATTAATACTGGAATTGTCCAATGGGAGGGAAATAGGGGTTGGAAATTGGATTGTCCTTAAATGTAAAGTTTCTAGAACACTCTTTCTTGGTGCGCTTTTTTGGGTACCTTGCCTCCCTTGATTTGACTCTGGTATCTTTCGAATTGGAGACAGGGATAGAGGTGTCATGTTGTTATTGAGTATCCTCATAGGTGTGGATGTAAGTGTTGGATTAAGGGATGAACGTCCAGGATGAGGATGGGGAGGAGGAGGAGGATGAGGTGAAGGGGTCCTTCGTATTGGAGTTGTAGTAGTCCTTTGAGGAGGGATCCCATTGAAAAATGAAGTCACCAATTCTTTGATTGCCTCCTGATTCTCCTTTTCTTGTGTCAATGTCAACCGCATGTTGAAGATTTTACGTTCAATTGCAAAGTGTGCTCCATTTTTTAAGACATTTTTGTTATTTGAAGGATTCTTCCAATCAATACTGCCCAATTTGATCCCTGGGATGTTGATGAAC
>JAQGCL010000826.1:0-10992 GCA_034699605.1 Isotomiella paraminor
GGAAAATACACTTGACCAGTACAAAACGGGCAAGTGCGCCAGAGTCTGTCCACATTCCCAGGACATAAAAATATCTGTGCATCAAGAACCTGCAGTCCACCTCCACTCCACGCGGGGTCATGGGGGAATTTGACATCCCTCGCGACGATAAACACGATACTAACCATTTCATTGTAACCAAAACCACTGTGTACAACGTTGTAATGCCAGCCTGCAGTGTGTTCCTGGTAGCATAAAATGTATTGCTTGTTGGAACCGTGACGAACCTCCAACGGCTTCCTTTCAAAGTAGAACGTGAAGTCCTTTGATGATTCACTCACAGTTTGCAGATAAACGTGGCTTGACATGATTCTATCCAATATCAGTTGGTGGGTTAGGGAATATTCCTGCGAGTCATAACCTACCGCCACATTGATAAGGTGAACTTGGGCCGCAGAGGTCAGGAGTACGGGGTGCTGAAAAACAAAGATGCACGTCAGACAGTAAAGGGAGACACACTTTAAGCACATCGCTGATTCTTTGAACAATCGCATTTGCAATTGTGGAGACAACGGGAATCTTGACCTATATATCTCGAAGTTGGGGTTGAAATATCGACCAAACTCCCACGGTACACTCCATTAAGTGCCACAACTTCCGGCGTATGACAAGCTGGAAACACTTTTCATTCACCAAAACGTAAGCAGTTTATGTCCTTCAGTTCGTAGGTCATTGAAGAAACAAGACAGTGCTTCAAGTGTCTGCTTCATCCTTATACGTGGCATAAAATACAGTGCGTCAAGTCTAATGATTTAAAGTAGGGAATGAGTGATGAAAACTCAATGTTCCCAAGTGCCATCTTCACTTCAGATTGGCCTGATATCCCAGCTTTAAAGCCCTTTATCACTTGTTCAGCTTCACTGACAAAGGAATATTTGTCCCTATATAAATGGATGATTTCGTTCGTACAGCCCTAAGGTGCAGGGGTACTGGCCCTAATAAGTGAAGTACACTTGGCCCAGTTAAAGGCCAGGGTAAAATTAAAATGTAAATATCCTTGATATGACAATTAGGATTGTAAGGTCGGCGGATTCATGGTTTTATGAAGGGTGTCCAACTTTACGTTTTATCCCCTCTATTGCACTTCAGTACTCCAGCGGATTACAAATGTGTAAGGCATTCAGTACAACCAGTTAAGTGATGCGGCCGAAGAGAATCGCACAACCACCGGACCGGCCGGCCCGGCCCGGAAGGTTCTCGTTCTGGTTCACGACAAATAGTTATTTATGATATGCTCTGTGACACACGACGGGGACACACGGCAGAGAATTGACAGCTCAATTGTCAAAACCGTATTATGAATACTACACATCTTTATTGCTTGGCTTACATTACGTTAGAGTAGGCACCATATTTGAAAAAGTTACAACAGGTTACGCCCCCAGACAAGTCACGGACCTGGAGTGACAAAACTTTTTCCCTGCATCTTCAGCAGGGATGGCCTTGAAAGATTACAAGAAAATAAGGTTTCACTGTTCATCAGTAAGAACATCCGACGACAATGTTCTCCCCCCGAGAATTTTAGAGAGAAGATGCTCATGCTTCCTTATTAGGAAAAATCAGACTTCCGTGGCCTAATAAAAAATGTAACAAGTGATTCCGAAAAACTAGGTTTATTGGCAAGTTTGCAATTTGGTCAGATTCGGTTACGAGTTTCTAAGCAGTGGCTTGTAATATTAGGTGTGGCTCAGAAAGTGCACAGGAAAAGTGTTTAAATTTGTGTGGTGGTAAGTTGTAGTCCTCGTAAGTTTTAGTGCTAAATTGATGGATACAAAAACGGTTTAGATATCTGGGCAAAATGAGTTTAGTAACGACGTCTGATGGAATCAAACGGTCTGAGATAGAGGTTGAGCTCGTAGTCCCTAAACTGTCTTCCTTGGGGCGGATGGGTGGGTCCTACGCTTGCGATACCCTTACACATGGGGATCCAATGCTCCTCATCTGTCATGTAAAACTTGTGTCGGGAGCACTTTCCTTGATTAACGGCGCACTCCTCCTCCTCCGGGTCCCAGAAAGGGTAGTACGTTGGGTTCTTGAGGTAGGGGAGAGGGCATTTCCTCACCTCACAGCGAGGCCAAACCCCTCGCTGGTCCATGACGAGCCATTCCTTCATTCCTACACAGGGACCCTTGTCCCATAGAGGATAGCACCGTCCTTCCACGTTTGTATAATGCCGATACCTCTCGGGGGCGTGACAGTAGGACCTGATGTCCTCGGCTCCTTTGTCGCGGAAGCAGTCACAGTCGCAGATACCCACGCCTGGTGTCCCAGCAACCAGGAACATTTTCATGAACTGCGGACAGGGGCCCTGGAACCCTGCGAGGTGACAACGGCCTTTGTATGTTACCCATGGGTAGCCGTGGTGAGCTTTGGGACAACCTGGGGCACTTCGATACCCTTTTCCAGAATTGTCCACGTGGACATCAATTACTGGAAGGCCAAACTTCAGAATAATTTGGGAGGGAATTGCCAGTGAGGTGAAGACACTCTGGTTGTACAGATCCGGAGTGGGATGCAGGTGGAGAAGGTCGGAAGGCAATTTCGATGCAGAATCAGGAGAGCGTTCACTATATCGCTGTTGTTTTAGGCAGCCTTTCACATGGAATTGAAAGGAAATACACAAGATTACCCCGAGAAGTAACAACGCCATATTATGAGATATTATGCTAGTCAAATGCATGGGGGCCAAACACATACTAATCATATAGGCTACACGTTTGGAAGTGAGCTGTTGGTGCGCTCAAACTTTAATGAGGAAATGAGCTATTAAAATCCATTACTGTTCCCAAAACCTTGCAATGCCACGCAGCTATTTTTAGCAACCAGACAAATTTCAACTTAGTAGACATACGTCATGTTCGTCAAAAGCTATGGTCGCGTTTTCTAAAGTAAATCACTTGTTCAATGCCAAACGTCAGAAGGGATAGACCCAAAGCAATGAGAGCAAGGATGAGTGTCGTGCCCACGCTGGAATTCATTAGCGACAGACTCTTGGGTCCCGTTCTCAAAACCTGCCTCGTTTTGATTCCTTCTTCCAACGATGTCAGATTCCTTTTAGCCATTTGTAACTGGGAATTGGTATCCGCGACACCATTTGTGAAGGCACCCGACGCCTGCATCCACTTGAGGTAGGTGGGAATAGGAGACTTGGGAGGAGTTCTGAAACTAACGTAAAATATCTCGGAAAGAAACAGATCCTCGTCAACGTTCCTGTACCACGGGTTATTGGGGAAAGCTCTATTGAAGTGTAGCAATTCCTCATCTCTCGGCGTACCCGAATTGATAAGATAAGCCCAGGCGGAATTATTGCATTGTCTGAGACTGTCTTCAGCCAGAATTCTTTCCGTCCTCGAATCAAACTCCAATTCTAACAATGGCTGGAGCTGTGCGTAGTTTCGGAAATTAGCCAAGTGATATTGAGGTATAATACCCACTCCAACAGCCGAAGAAAATGGGCCGTTCCCACCTTGGGATTTTTAATAGTTGACCCTTGCGGCGGATTACATTATTCTACATGATCCATGTTTCCCACAATACATGACCTTTACAAAGAACCAGTTTTCCGAATGAACAAAATAATTGAATGTCGAAGATGTCGCCTGAGAGTAAACTTCCATTCACTTCCTGTTTTGCTCATCCCTTGAGCGAAGATCAATCATCATCCTCAGAGCCATTAAATTTGTAAAGAAATAATTGCTCTTTTCCACTTCACGATGTCTGTCTTCCCAGACCGACAGGGCATTAACGTCCACGTCTTTGTCGAAGAGGCAGGGGAGGGATTCCCACCGGTCGTAAGGTTTTTTTTGGAGGAGGACTGTTAACAAAATTGATAACTGTTCCGATGTATCCTGCACGGAGAACGGTGGAAACAAGGAACCAAAGTCCAAACGTGATCCTGAACGCCGATTGTTGATTGGGGACGGATGGAATGGGAGGGTTATCCTCAAGCAAGGAGCTGAGCTGAAGAAACATCAACCTTCCAATGTCAACGTCTGCGCCCTCAAGAATGTGTTTATCCCACAAAATTATGGCGGATGTCAGGATGAGAAATGCCACGGTCAGTCCAATCCACAAATTGGCCATGAAGGTTTTATGGTACATGTGGAACTGGAGGGAACTATCCTCAGTCACGCATGACAAGAACCTGTATCTCAAGCGACCGTAGGCAATCAACTCCTGATGTGATTGAAACTCAAACGCTACATCGGCACTAACCTTAGGTATATCGCATACTCGGTTGGGGTATCCCCCAACGGTGCGGCTTGGGAATGTAATGCCGGTTAGCAGAAACTGGGACTGGTTCACCCGCAGTACCTCCTGCATCCAGTGGTACACCCACACTCTATAAGCTGCCTGCATGTCCAAAGGCATCTACCTTTTCATTGGGAATCAGCAATCTGATGGATTGGAAAATAAAAGAGCTTTCGGACAAAATACTATAAATCCGACTAGGTTCATCCTCGTTCCGACTAATCCGGATTTTGAATGGGGCTGGGAGTGTTCCCATCAATCCTGTATGCGATGCAATCATCGGGTATTTGTGCGAGGATACACTGAGAAGGGGGCCAAGGGTTCCTTCAACGGCTACACCTCTGACGGCTACACCTCTGACTGGGGAAGTAAGAGGTCGGTTGTGACACGTTTTCTTGCATATTATAGTTCCATACGAGCGATGAATAAGTGAATATTTCAACTTGCGGATAAGCCCATAATCCTACATGGTATAACAACGACACCCATGTTCTTGGTTGCCGCGACTAGATGTGTCCATCCGTTAAGTTGACTGTTTCGTAGCACATGGCTGGTTTGATGATTGACGATCATCTACGACTACTACAACGGTCATGGAAGGAATTTGAATAGAACCTGGAATGTGCAATTAGCCACAAATCAAAAGAGTGAAAGTGAAAGTGAAACATTCCTGTACCATGTCATAAGAAGATGTTTGGTTTGGAAGTATTCAACCGTATTTTCCTTCAAACCTTCTGATGTGGTACCTCAATGTCGGAGGTACGCTAACGACGAGGGTTTACATTGGAGCAGATTCGTGATAACCATCAACATATAACCATCAAAACGGTTACTTGTCAAGCAATCGCAGAATCCCTGCAACCTAGGGAATATTGATCACATTGCCTTGAGGCCCTTAACATTACAGCAACAATCGAAGACATGGCTCGGCACCTTGTTAACAAAACTAATAGTGGTGTGATATCGTACAGAGCGGATGTACGGGGTCAAGACGCAATTGGAATTTGTTCTCAGCGTGCTAAGTTAGATATATTTTTATCTTGTCCGATGGGAAGATCTCTGGTTCCGCTAAGACATCAGAGGACGCTCTAATCTTAAAATGCTCAAAACTGCTAGTAAATGCAACATGGTCAATAAAAATTATGGAACAGATTCCGACTCAACCCGGCTCGTTGCATTTATCTCCTACACAGTACTTCATCGCCAACTGTGAATGGAACCTGTGCTGCACGCTTCATATTGAAGTGTTTTGTGGACTCCTTCTGCGTTTTCACCACATTATCCACCGCCACTATTCTATTGGAAGTTCCACAGAACAGCTATATTCCATTTGTGACGGACACTTGCGAAACAACGTAAAGGATAAATCGTTACAATAGTTACATACAGGGAGTATTAACAAGGATATGAACAGTACGGAAGAACTCTCACCTTGCTACCAATTTTGACATGACCAGCGGATGTAATTAAGGCCATTGCCTAATTTGTTACATTGCAGTTGAAAAATAACAATTCTTACCATTAAATTTTGACTATCAAAAAACCTGCATTTGCCGGGGGAAAATGCTTAAAGGTTTCAATGACCTTTCTAGAAGGAGACCTTTCTAGAAGGGTTTCCGTATTTCTTGTCAATAAATGGCGGATAGAAATCAATTTTTTCTCGGAGTCAACTTCTCGTCGGTGTTGACTTAGTATTTTACCGGCGCTAAGTTCACAGCCATCGAAATTAATTTCCTACGGTACGGCTTTCCGACTTTTACAAACCCTTGACCATGATTTATAGAATGTACGTACAAAGTGTAGAGTTTCACAAGACTGGCGGTAATGCTCAACGTATAAACTACCCCACCGTCCATCATAGGAACTTCGAGCTCACAAAACCTTAAAAGATATTGGATAATGCTTTGCTTCTTAAACTCTCCAAGCTTTATAAACAGAGCAGAATTGAGAATATGTATCTACTTTTATAAACACGCTACATACTAGCTCACTAGAAATACATAATAAAACGTATAAGCTCTGACCTGTACTTCATCTCCATCAGTCGCCGTGCTTGTTGGTGGCCCCAAGTTCTTCTAAACATCCTTCCTGACACGATTCTTCGAGACTTTAATGGTCCACTTGAGTGGAACAAGATCGACCTTTGGTTGCAACAACTGCAAAAACACAGTTGGGAAAAAAAGGTTATATTGATTTTTCGTCAGCTTCCAACTTTTGCAAAAACAACTTACATTGGAGCCTTTTCATGTGACAAATGCCGAAGATGCTGTGTCAGTTAGATATTCTCATAAGTCGTGACAATTAGTTGTCGTCATTTGTTAGCGATTGTGATTCTGAGTTTGGGATCAGTAAAACCGCACACATTAAAAATTGTGCTTTATGTTATCTCACGCCATGTCACTTGGAGTAGGAAAGGTCACAACTTTCAGAATTACTTTCTTTGTCTTCCTCTCATAATGACCATGCCAAAAAATGTTGGTTTGTCACCAGTAAATATTGCAAACCTTCATTTGCATCTTTCAGTAAAAATCTGCATTTCTCGCAAAAGAGGATATCATTGTAAAGAAGGTTGGCTCTTATTTGGGTGGGGTTACCACACTTCTACATGTAGGAAAAACGGAGTTTCTAAAGACAAAATGTTCTATTGTAAGTTGTAAAGGAAATGGATTAAGCAATATGTAAAATTGCATAAATTCTCACTGCATGTTGTTTGGTTGTGATCTGTCATCCGTATATATCTATCATATCCTAATATATCCCGGTGTAACTTCTAAGTCTTCCTCCAATCCTAGAATACATCCTGGTCAAGATTGTAATCCTCCTTCACCTTTAATAGAAAATCAAAGGTATAACATTAGCAGCGTTTTGGCTCCATTCAATTAAAGGCAAAAAACAATGATATAAATTTTCATTCTTACTTTGATTGAGTGTTAATTCAATAAGCGCCTTTTTGGTTCCCTTGGAAATGGATGGTGAATGAAGAAAAGAAGTGGAAAGTTACGTTAACAAACTGTTAACTGTAACATAATTTCAAATAATTCCTAATGACGAGTAAACGAGGTGCTTACTACAGTCGGTCCAAAAAGTGCAAAGGCTTATGTTTGCACAAATCTCACCTTGCCCCTAACGAGCCAACAAAGACGATGGCATGCACAAAAGCAGGTCGGAAGAGAGATTAGCCGATTAGCGTTGAAGTAGTGCCACGCTTGTACAGCCAAAACCGTTCCATATCCAACAACGCAATTCGGGGTAAGCACATGTGTGGACTGTGTTTGGGAACGTTTGACAATGATGTCATTGAAGAATTGGCGTGGAGCTTGATACCCACCCTCCCCTTTGTGTGGGAGCCACAACATATCCAACGCGAAGCGTTGGATATGAGTGCGGGGACTTCTCAATGCTGAGCGGAGAGCAGAAGGAGGAATCCAAACCAAGCGAACTCTTTGGCAAGGTGGTTCTTCCCTTCCCCCGTTGCGAGTTGGACTCGCCAAAATGAGTCATCACAACAATTTTACGCCAAAGCTCATTCACTTTGTTTTCATGAAAAGTTGACAAGCGTTATGCATGCAATTCCAACTTTATATGAATGTTGCATAAGTTTCAAAACCAGACTTCATGATGTGATGGAATGTGCATAAGTTTCAAAACCAGACTTCAATTTATTCCCAATTAGCAATTGTGCTTTCATATATGTATGAAAATGAATGCATGCAAAATGAATGCAGTGAAGGCGCTTGTACAAGCGAGAGACAAAGTGAGATAAAGAGCAAGCAAGTGTGACGTTGCAAACATTTTCCCCTCCAACCAATTCGCTCAACTTCGTGCTTGCATGCTCCGATTCTGGTGCATTTTGCACCAGATCTGGCAAGCCGCATGGAATAGGGATGTCTGCAGATTGATATTGCCCAGCTTCGCTGGGCAATATCAATCTGCCCCGTAGATTACCCTCCCCTCATTGGAATTCGCGTCACCCATGTCTAAAATCACGCATTTCTCCCTCCCCACCTTCTTCGATGACGTTATTGTTGAATGGTCCCTTCCTTCCATAAGCATCGGATCGCATCTGGCTGTATGATGACGCCAAAATGTGTTGAGGGCTGTAGGTCGACTGTGACATTTGATTTCAAAAGTTGAAGTGACAAAGGCGAGAAGGAGTTGTTGCCCTCTGACATTATTACCCTGACAAATATGCCTGATTGGAGAACTCGATGACAGTTACTATCATGAAGACTGACGCGTTTGGTGTGCAGAGTGAATGCATAAGGTGTAATAAAGCATTCAGAAAAAGGAGGAAGAAAACCTCAGTGACGAGAAATGTGAATAAGAGCAACCAAAACCGACTCTGCTGCTCTGTGATTTGGACGGAACCCGCACGTCTCTGGATATTTGTGTATAGCAGAAGTCAATCAATATTTTTCCTTCCATCACGACCACCCATGCAACGCACAGAAGCAGCTTTAGACACTGGCAGTTGTGCTTTCTATCGTATCCCAACTCCCAACAGAGTGAGATATGGCGAGTATATCAAATACCGATTGGATCCTTTGGATACAGTGCATGGATGGGTTGTACAATGTCTCGAAGTTTTCCATCTCAGCAAACATACCTGTTTGTTTCCCAAATCATTTTGTTCATTTGTAGAATCATTAGGAACTTGCTATACTGTGTAAAGGTTTCAGAGTTACATACTTCGGAGCACGTTCGTCTTTTGGGAACACAAGCAAACGGTTCTCGTGCATCCCGCATGCAGATGCATTACAGTTTTACGTCTTACATGCGCTGGTAGAAAATTGAAGACATTTCATTACATTACACAAACAAGGAAGTACACAAAACTGTAGGCTGAACTGGATGCAAACAATTGTCTCTTCATGCTGCGAAATTAAATATTACATATTGCTTTCATTCTCTCAACTTTGTTTGTTTGTCAATTACCGATGACGAATTACTCATATTTGTATTGACTTTTTTATTTTCGGATTGACTATTACCTAACCATGCAACCTAAATCTGAATTAGAAGTACACAAGTGTTATACAAAAAGGTGCGAATGCATATCAAAGCCCATAGATATATTCTTTTGTAACCTTGGTTGTCAAAGTAGGTTTCAATTTACCCTGTATAAAGTAGCAAGCACACGATTACCGCAACACAAAGAAAGAGGCACCACCGAAACCACGACTTCAACTTATTTTCCCCACAGCTGTTTCTACTAATGACAACACAACATACAAAGCCTCCAACGAGAAGGACTAGGATGAGAAGAGTAAAGAAGACTATTTTGAGAGGATGCTCATCCTTCAGGTACTTTCCCTGAAACATGTTACCCCCTCTCCTTTTCTGATTTAGGTTTTTCGTTGTATCCTGCGGCTTTGTGGTGGTGGTAAGTGGAGGAGGATTGTGCATCACGAGGCCAGTCGTGCATCCATGAAGCATAGACTAGGGTGAACCAAGTTTCTTTTTCCAAAGTAGTTTTTGTGTTTTTTAAACATTTTGAAATATTAACTTAGACTCATTTAATGCCGTTTTGCATACCTTAAAAAACATTCGTCTTTCGGTTTCAAGAGCCTCCTGACCCATCGTGTTCAAAAGTAGGGGACGTATGTTTGCCCGCCAGTATTGATAGGTACAGAATGCCAGGGACTGAGTTGTTTTGGCGATTCTATATACATTAGTAGTTATTGAAAGTGTAGACCTCCTAATTACATTACCCTATATGTTGACAACATACCTTTGGATAAATGGCACAAATGGAATCTGTGAATATTGAAATAAGTTGTAATTTTTTTTCAAATTAAATTGCTTACCCATTGAGGAGCGTGATCCATGGGTCATGGGAGACAGGATGATAAGTATCACAGCAAACATAATGCTTATGACCAATTCTACTTTCACTTTGAAAGATCGTGCGATCTGGTGCAGGCTGATTAGATTTGGCAGAGAGCAAATTAGCAGCTTACCGAGATATAAATTGTAATGTATCCAAAATGTGGACTGTAGTATGCCCGAAGGATATATCGATCAGAAATATGCCGAAGCTACAGCCTTGTTTCTCTAACCCACTTCCTTGCTACGTTTAACTTTCACCCAGCCTCTACTGCCTGATCTTGTATTTTGTGTGCGTTTGATGGGTTTGTAGAGAGAAAGTTGTTATGCACAATAAAGGATGTAATGACGCATCACGTTTGTGAATACGTGCGTCGTCATCAATCAATCAATCTGCAATGTTGGTGTCCACGCATGCCATTCTCTCTACTAATCCTACGGTTTGTTTTTGAAGAAATTAGATGATGTCTCCGAGCAGGATGGTTGAAATTGAAACGTTTATTGTTTTCTAGTTGCTTAAAGTGCAGATTCATAAATTGCAGTTATGCATATGCATATGCGATACGAAAATTAATATTTGAATAGAACAGTCTATCTATATGTTATATTTGGTCACACCATGCGATACCGTTAATTAACACATTGAATTTGTAATCGCTAGCCAAACCAGTATCAATGGGCTACATCATCAAATAAACACGTCATTTTGTACACGTTTTATAATAATGATAATGACGGTTTATCGACAATGATACTTATCTTTCGATGTTTCCAGTACCAGGTCACTTCATCTGGTGTACTCTAACTACTTCCACCAGGACACTTCGTCTAGAGATCCACCCGAAACATGTAATCTCTAATTAAGCCAATTGGCGA
>JAQGCL010000827.1:0-10991 GCA_034699605.1 Isotomiella paraminor
AGCTCTGCGTTTTTGTGACGTCAGTTTTCTACCTGTGCACCTTCGTTCTTGGTTAAAGCTGAATCTGCCACAGGCTGGATGGCATAGTCGGGGATTTCTGTTCTGTGGTAAATCTGGGGACGACTTCACTTCTGTCTGTTCACGATATTGGTGAAATATGAAAGGGTAAGTTTATAGCAGAGGGACCCTTTTCATCTGACTTGCCTTGTCTACGTGACATTTTTAAACTGACGATTTTGTACATGGTTCTTTCCTCGCCGTAAATTTTGCATAAAGAGGAGACAACCGTGGAAATAATAATAAGGGTGGTAGTGGTGGTGGTGGTGCGATTATAGGCATTTGACATTCCCCTCTCCTTTCTGACATTTTCACTTTCACCAAAAGCTCAATAAGAAAAGAAAGAAAGAAAGATGATGACTTTGGTAAAGGAGTATCGCAGTTTTAGGGAGTATGGTAATGTCTGTGTTAACGGGACACTACAAGCACCATGAATACTTGGGTATATTTCAGCATACTTGACATAAAACTAAAATAATTTATAAGCATAATGTATCTTATATCTAGCCATCATCATGGCAAACATTTGTCTATCCGAAATATCGGTCGGAATTTGCAGACGTGCTCCTGAATAATATAAAAAGGATATTACAGAAATGCTGACATAAACAATTCGGAATCAACTTACTAAACTAAAAGTCCTCTTTTGCTTTGTTGCCCTACTCAATTCGTAATATGATCAGCGAATTTTGCTTTTGAATACTGGCAGCCGATAGTTGCCATGATTAGACTGACTCGACTCGACTGTGAGTTTATCATGTAGAAGACTATCATTTATTCCGCCAAAAGTTTAGGTACACAATTTAACCCTCCTGTATAATTAAGTAGACACTGCCTACTTGTCTTTATTATAGGAAAGACAATGCTTTTGTTTCATATCTGGTTAAAAATTAATAAACGGGCTCGTGTCGAAAGGAAAAAGTCCCTTTTAGCAGATAAAATTTTAATTTATACCTTGGCAAGTGAGACCCATGTGTGCAATGTATTACAGTCCAATTTCAGTTTCATCGCTTTTATAGGTTATGGAAGAAACTGAGAAGAGAGAGAGCCTAGATGTTGCTTTAAAGGGAAAGAGATTACCTTTCATTGTTTTATTTATTTTTTCTCACTTTCTTTCCACTGTTTCAACGGCTGCAGTATAGAGAGAAAGCAATAGCAATTCTATACTGTTAAAGTTGACACTTAAATTGCCGGATTTACGAGCGTATTGCAAATAAAAGGCGGCAGATATTTCATTCTGGTTGGAAGTTTTTCTCAGGACTGACTTTCTCCTTCAAAATCAGTATCGCCGATATAGATATATATACCAGACAAGTCCGACAGGCAGTTAGCTATCTGCTCCATTTCCTTCGTTTCGTACCTTCTTGCCAATCCGAGGCAATATAATAGCAGTATGAGGCCGTGTCAGTGAAAGTATCTCTTTTCTTTGAAAACACATTAAACGAAATGCCTTTTCTCAACTATAGGTAAAAGTAAAAAAAAAACGATACTTTTCACAGCAACTCTTTCTTCTCCTTTTCATCTCGTAGTGTCGTGTACAGCCGTATTAAGTTAAAGGCTTATATAAGTCCCTGAAGAAAGAGACCCGAGGAGTTAAGCAGCTGTAAGTGAAGTAGTGGTGTACAGAGGGTAAGTAAGCAAGTCTTCCCTTAAAGCCAAAAAAAGCTGTAAGAAGTATTGAGTGCTTGCATTGCAGCAGAATGTTGAATGGGTTGAATGTGATGGAGAGTTATTGAATTTCCTGTAGTAACACCTACTTTTCCATGCCATTCTCAACCCACACCCGACCAACCAATCCTCAGAAGTAATTTCAATGACTTTTTCCTCTCTTCTGCCTTCCCTCGCTTACAGGAAAGGTAGTCTGTTGGTACATTACTGTCGTCGAGAGATCTTACTTTCACTAGAGTATCAGCTTCCAGTCCATTGGCAGCTGCGAGATATGTGATGGGTTCCAAATGCATACATACGCATACACATGGTCTGCTGAAGGGAAACATATCAAATCTTCAAAAAGGCCGTTATGTTTCAAGTGATTTATTCCTCTCTCTCTCTCTCTCTTCTCGTTTCTTGAAGAATCGTGAGTCCCAAAAGTCTAATTTTTGTTGCTGATATTGGACCAATACACTTTCAATATGTGGTGATAAAAATATTCTCACTTTCTCTACTTTCTCTTTCAAAGTACGTATGCTACTACTTACATTGAGAACAAAATAATTTCCTGAGCTGTCAATTAAAACAACTTAGGTAATTACCTAAGTTCTTTCTTTGAAGTGAGTTGTCTTTGTATGATAATTTACTTTCCAACCGTAGAAAAAATGAGGGCGAGTTGAGGTAGGGAAAGCAGGAGAAAGTTGAATAAGTTTTACTTTGTTTTCTGCCGCCGCCGGGCTTGACTTCTCTCTCTCTCTTGACTCCCAATGGATGTAATAAGATATCAATCACATTAGACAAGAAATAAAATGTAACACAGTCGTTATTGGACCTGTTTCGTTGGTGGTGAAAGTGGCAGGTCTGTGCAAAATCTATAGACTTTCCTTTGTGCATATAGCAATTTTTTCTTACTAAAGAAAGAAGAGGTTGTGTGCTATATAAGTGGAATAATGACCTCCACTTTTATACTTGCGTATTTGGTTTGTTCGGGGAGATCGTTAAGAGAGTTTTGGTTTCACTTTTCCATTCTTTCCCTTTTTCTTTGGTCTGTCGTGATTTGTTCTGGCCTCTCTCTCTCTGGTGACTAGGTGAACGTTGTACTTGATCGACTTGACAGCGATGTAAGTAAGTTGTAGATAATGATGGAAAGTTACGGTTTCAGGTGACGTGTTTTCTCGCACTTTCTCACTCCTTTGCCTTAGTAAAATAGCCATTACAACATTCCACCTTCCCTCCATTCACGGGCTCCTGAACATGTCGCGACAAATTAGGACACATAACGAAAACCTGGTCTGCTAGGGGAATTGGGCCTTTCTTCTTCTTCCTTTTGAGTTGGTTGGTTAGAGTTGGTGTGATGTGGATAAGTGGAACCAAAAGCAGGTCGCTTTGCCGTCACCATTATTCCCACACGAATGGTTGTTTCCGTCTTATCTATATTGCATTGCCCTCTCGTTACTACGTCCCCGCACTCTTACTTTCTCTCTACGAAAGTCATGTTCTGTTCTCAGTGCGGTAGGGTGACGAGGAGGAGGGTATATGCTTTTGCGGTTATTGGGCCAAGGCATGGAGCTCTCACAGGAGCTGAGGGAAAGTGGAAGGAAGAATTGTGGTACGGCTTTCCTTATGACTGGAGCTATTCACTTGTGATACGATGTAGAAATGAGTAGAATAAAATGACAAAATGAGACGAGTCTCTTCCGCCCTCGCAAAATTAGGTAGATTTCATATATGCGACAGAGAGAAAGCTACTTAGTTTATTTCAACAGGATTAAAGTGTCATGGCTATGGTCAAATTGGGAGAACTAACCTGCAACATTACGACCACTTTAAGAATTAAAAATGCCTCCTGACCCACCATTCATTCATTAACTCGCTGTATGAGAAAGATTTTAAAAGGATAATTACGTAGTATTTTATGTTCCTAAAAAAGCAATGGGAAAGTGTTGCTCGTACAAGCAAATGGCGAGAGTAAAGAAAGTGTTTGTAATGCTATCTACATACTGTAGGAACTGGGAAAGTGTGTAGTACGTACGTACGTGTACATTTGAGCTTCGTGTTGAAGAAGAAAAGGTTAAAACATGTCAAGTAACTTGTGATGTAGTGGAATGTCTCGAATGGAATTCTAACTCGTGTGTAACTGGGAAATTTCTCGTAAGCAAAATTTATTTGATCTTTATCCCTACACCACCACCCATTCAATCCACATTCACCTCACTCCCTTCTCTCGCCTTTTCGTACATGCCTTTACTTTCCTTACTTTCACCGTACCTAACCTATGCATGTGTGTAATGGTAGCAAGTCAGTGAGTGGTACTGCTGCTCCTTACAATTCCATCCATTCCAATTTGGCACAGCTTAAAATGTGAAATGGAACACGGTGTGAATATGGTCTGCAATTTCAATGGGCTTGCTTTTACTTTCCCCACACGACAGCATGACTCCCACACACACAATCGCCTCTCAACTCCTCAAAACAAGTATGATATGAAATCACGCAAGCAAGAAATATTCTCCATTAAATTCTCAATTTGCTAAAGAAAATTTGCATTCACACGACTACTACTATGAATTCCCCATTACCTTTGCATAAATGGATGTTTTTCCACTTCATTTGATTCAATTATATTTTTTATGCAAGATAAAAATAAATAAAGTTGTAGAGCAATTTATTACATTGTTGTTGGTGCTAAAAATAGTAAAAACTCTCACCCCAAAAAAGAGAAAAGAAAGGAAGAAAGTGTCCTTGAAAAAAGAGAAAGCGTATTAAGGCCAAGATAGATAGCATTACCACTACCACTTTGATTTGAGCTATGACCAGGATACACAGTGGCAATTTCATTTATTTGGAGGATGACATTTGAGTTAAAATACGACCAACTAGTGACCAACTTTCCAAATAAAATTGCGCAAGGGTGAGTTCACAATGATGAAAGTCATTTCAAACAAAAGTTATATGATTTCTACACTCCACACAAGATTTCAACACCACCAGAGTGAAAGTCAGAAGAAGAATTGCTGGTCACTATATCTAGACTGTCGCTATATGAAGGTCCATAAACCAAGTCTCGGCTCCCAGTCACCATCATAACATAACCATCGTCATCATCCATCCTCTCTTAACTTCATGAGTTACATTTTACTTTCTCTCTTTTGTTTGAACGATTAATTCTTCCTTTCTCATTCACTCACTTCCTCCATCTTCCATTTGTAGGAGTGGGAAAGGTGATATAAATTATAGAGGCGTCATCAGATGAGATATGACTTGGACTTTTGAAAACTATTTGTTCCTAATGATCTCTCAAGTATAAAAGAAAAGAAGGAAAGAAAGACGAGGTTTGAGGAATCCTATGACTGCAACCCAAGGTTTTGAGTTTTGAGATTAGTCAGTCAAAATATATGTTGTCCTTGGCAAGGAAGGAAGGAAAGAAATGAACTGTCTTTTCTCTCTCTCTCTCTCTTCTGGTGAAAGTTACGTATTTGTGCTGAAAGAAGCAACTCAGCCCAGGCTAGACGAGAGAATAATGGTTAAATGGATGTCCTAAATGTGCAGAATCGCTCCAAGTTTAAGGAAAGATAGAAAGAGAAAGGGAGAATTGGTGGTAGAACTAATATGATCAGCTACTGATATGATATTTCCTCCGAGCGGGTTGAATGGGCTTATGCTTGCTTGTGCAGATAGATAGATAGCTTGATCGTTTCATCTCACTTAAACATTCTTTTTCTTATTACGTGTAGATATAACAAGAGTTCCTCCTTCCTTTTGTGGTTTTAGCTCCTCGTCGTCGTCCTCGTCGTCGTCTGCTAGACTTTCATTTTCTATATTTTAAGTGCATGAAGGAGCGAAAGGATGGTCGGTCGGTGGTGATGCTAATGTTGATGTAAAAGTAGACAAAGAGGTTTTGGAAATGTCTTTTCTTCATTCCCTTCTTCTATTCTATTCTATGTTGCGCTTCCTTATTTTCTCACCACCGCAGAATTACTTTCTCTCTTTCGTCAGTCCCATCCTTTCTCCCTCAATTCTTGCATAGATGATGATAGGAGGAGTGGGATATATGTACGAGTATAAAATCCACATTAAGTAGGAAAGTATGCGGAGTTGAACCTGCGTTTGAAGATAGAAAGAACATTGCTCCATATCAATATTAAATGGGATGGGCGGTGATGGTGGTGGTGATGGTGGTGGTGGGATGGCGATGAAAGTGAAAGTAGCCAAGTGATGCAATATCCAAACATAAAACGAGATGAGGATGAAGCATTCCTTGCTCCCACTACTGTCTCAACATACATGACACAAATGACTCTGAATTTCTTTAGTTTTCAAACCCCATTGTTCCTTCCCTTCAAAATATTAAGGAGCTAGCTAGAGAATCTATTATCTAGGGGAAGAGAGGGAAAAGTAGCATTGGAAGAAGAATGTCAGCAATTCATACCTTCACTTCATCGCGTAGTATAACAACTTCGCACCCTTCATATCCTGCATGATTACCTAATAAAATAGGGTCTGGGTTGAGGTGATAAACATTACGTTACCATTTAAATTGACTTCAAGGTATTACTTTTTTTCTCCCTGACTGAATGCACCTCTCAGAAACTTTCTTCGAAAAAACCCGAGTGTGCAGTCATTTCTTGCAGTTATGAATTTAAATTATTATTATGATCGCTTTCTCCCAAGTGTTTCTGACTGCGCGTGGAGGAAGTTGCAATTCCAGAAGCTGCTTTCTCCATCAACTTTACTCCTGAAGCTGTTACTTGACTTACCAACTGAAAATCAAGTTTTTTGGCTTTACTAATTACACCGATTGTTTCTCTCTCAGGATTATATATATGATGGAGCCAAAAGGGGCTGCACATTTAATAGTCGAAAGTCTAAGGATGCACTTTATTTTGTAGGAAAGTCTATTATACGGTAGTATATTTGGCAAGTCGGAAGAATAGAAGACATGTTTTTTTTGTCGTGGACAACGGAATAGAATAGTTGAAGGGAAACATGTAATGTCCATCCATCAGTTTTAAGGTTCTTCCATTTTCTCTCTTTCTCTGTCTCTTTTCTCCATCCTCTTTTACTTCTCTCCACTCAAAGTGAAAGAAAGGAATTATATCGAAAAATGAAAGTCAGACGTTGAAAAACCGTTTTTGCCCTTCCTCTTCTTCTCCACAAAACTAAGTCCCTTGTGACTTCATGGTTTATGCTACTTGCATAGACTATATACTGTCTCCGTTTACTGCTTTCTCTTAGACTTCCACTGAATGAATCCATCCATCTATTGGTAAACTAGACGCTTTTTTTGCTACTTGACCAGAATGACTCCTGCCATTGTTGATACCATTATAGTGTGGATGTGGAAAAACCAAAGAGAGAGAAAAAGAAAAAAGCGAAGCAAAGAGTTGGTTTATACTCATTGAACAACAAAGAAACGAGGAGGATAATTTATATGTTAGGAGGAGCTGGAAAATGGAAGAAATGTGAGAAAGAAGAAAGCAATGAAAGTGGATCTGGAATGTATTTGTCTCTCTGGTTATACCACCACCACCACCACCAATGCTGTCTCCATGACAGTCATATGGAGAAAGCACATCCATATACATGGAAAAATATCAGTGCCTACGTCGTTTATATACCGAAAGAAAGAAAGGAGTAGAAAGGTTGATTTTTACAACTTATTTTGAGAATTGGATCCAGAATCGAGATTCGAATAGGAGGCAAGGAGACACACTTCTTTTTCTCCCTCTTCCTCCTTTCCCTCTTTACTTTTATTCCTGAGAGAGATAAGAGAAATAGAGTCTGTTTGGATTCAACGCGGAGAGAAGTCACAATCGCCACTTACTTACTTAGAGGCTTGCTTTCTCTATGTTTCTATCGCCGGTGGAATCGACAAGAGTCACAAATTCTGAATTTAGTGCAACACAATTTCCTGTTTGATCTCTCGTCCATGAAGATATAATTCCTCCCATCCAATCCCATTCAAGTCATTTACTTTGATTGAAATTCTGACTTTTGTTTGCAAATATAAGTTTACCTAGATACCTTCTGCTACTTACTTTCACTCTCTTTCCCCCTCTTATCTCCTACTCTGCGCGAGGAATTGAAGAAACTGTGTTTAAATCTCGTTAAAAACATCTCTTAGATCTCTTTTTCTAAGTAGGTCCTCTGGTGTGGTGCTTCGATCCTTTGCAGTACGTCTCAAAATGAAGACTGAATCCTTCACGTCTTTTACAACAATAATATTACGTTAGTTTGTATAAATTACAAGAAGTTTCTCAAAAAATAGGTAGTTTAGACTCCCCTACGTCGCAACAACACAGTAAAGGGAAGGGATGTAAGAAAAATGTTTCCTAATACCCTTCATCAACAAAAGCAAATCTCCTTGGACTAAAAGGATAACATCAAAGTATCTTCTTGGTCCCTGTATGTACCTACAGATACTTTTTCCATGCTTGTCGTTGGATCAATAGTTAATTTGTCCTGTCATACCGGATCATTCCGCTCTGATTCCTTTCCCAATATACGGCAAACGGCACATTATTTTTTTCTGGTCATCGTCGTGTAGTTGCAACATGTTACTTTTATTCTGTGCTTTGATCCTTTCTAGAAGGGAATTGAGATAATCTAAAGTGTGGTGGCGCATCAAATTAATAATTATTGTTGCACAGTATTTGCGAGCTTTATTTTTCCTACGATTCAGCCCCGCGTTTTCTTACATCTTATGCCATGCAAACTTTCACTATTAAAATTGAACCCTTCTTGTCCATACAAAGAAATTTACGGAGGCAACTTTTTTGAGTTCAAGGAGGATCGAGGCAAACAAATGATACTTGCAACATAAATTGTGTTCATCGTTGAGTGGATTCTGATATTCTGTTGGTTTGTGTGGTATGATACAAAGATGAGGATTCTCTCTGTAGGTTCCTCTTCCTTTCCCCGGGCGGATGTATCGCTTTCTCTTTCTTCTCTCATATACATTGAACGACCAAACGTCTGCCTACCTCCATCCAATGTCGAGATCATTGAGTTTTTGCATCATAGCAAGCACGTTTATGCAACGATGCTAACCCAGTCTGGTTTGATCCTAAACTATTGCTATTACCCTTAACCTAAAGAATATGACAGGTCATAACCATCAGAGATTGTCGAACTGTTCCTCCTCTCCCTTCGAATATACTCGCTATTTGTTGGCGTATATACCTCCGCTTGAGTGCCACAGATACAAGAAGAACGTGTTCCAGTAACACTCACCAAGACGCTCTTTTCTGCTTTATGTGTACCCTTTGCCCCTCACTTCCTTTATTGACTACCCAAAGGATGGAAGGAGAAAGTTCGGTTGCCATTACTTACAGAGTTTTAGTACTTGTGTTGTATATATGTATATCATGTCCTGACGGTTATTACCACACTGGTGCACCCTCTCTCTCTAACAGCAAAGCTCTTCAAAGTGCGCAGAAGGAAAGGATCGTAAAGGAGGCAATGGCCGTTCTACTCTACTGACTGACTCCAAGCTAAAAAGAAAAAAAGGAAACTGTAAAAATAGCAACCATAGGCATTAAGGTGGTACCAAATGTAGCACAAATGTGTGCGACAAAATAATGGATTATATACTCAGCAGAAGGTTAACTTAACATCAGCAATTCTATCAAACCCCATCACATTACATTAGGACATACACCTCACAAACAACTTACAAATTTGTACAGTCCAAGAAGACAAAAACCGTTTCCTACAGTCCACCTTTACCTGACAAATCTGAATTAAATCACAGTTTTGCCAACAAGGCGTCCTTTTACACATCCGGTCTGACGTAGTAAAAGGGTAGGTCAATGGAGTCTTTGGGACTGCCTATCCTGTCCCACGGATCTGGACAATTCCCCGCTTAAACTGCTTCCTTTTTGATCTTCCTGTCTGGATTATCATTTCCACTTTACAATGTAGGTATACGGAATCAATAGTGTCGACGCGACGCGTTGTGTTCAATCAATCTATCGCCTGGTCCTTATATTAGATAGAAAACGAGATAAAGGGAATTACTTTAACCACTGGTATTCCCAAATGCATCGTTTCTTCCGAAAATGAATCGGCTGGAATGCTATAAGTTAGCCTCTCGATTCAGTTTCAGGGACGAAGGAATAAACCTTCGCCTCCTCTGTCTGTCTACGTCGGGTATCTCGGTTAGAACTTGCTGTTATCCGGAAAGGGTCCTCTTTTTGACTGGGATTGAAGACGCCGAGTTCAAGCAGTAGGCAATAACTTAAGGGCGTAAAACGTAGCACAATCTTGAATACGTATATACAGGCCTTTATATTTGTGTGTTTGGGAGAGAAAGTTTGTTTGATATGAGGTAAATGGCTGGGGTTTGAGAGTGAAAGTCCGTTTGATTTGGAAGGATTTTGCCGGTGGTGGAAGAAGGAAGGAGAGAAAGTAAACGTGAAAGTGAAGCCCAAAGTTAAAATATCTCCAAGGGAATAAAAGCAGGAAGGGAAAGGTGGATACTTTCTATTGGCTTTAAAATATTATCCTGACCAGACTTCTCTCCGGATGCACTTCACATCTGCTCTGGATGAGAACGTGGAATTGAATAGTAGATAGTTTCCGCAAAGTTATGGCTCACAACTCCTCACAGTCTTCTTCTTTTGCCCTGCATCCTTATAATTCCTCCTTCACTCTTTACACCATTTCGTTATACTTCACTTCACTAGACCTTTTTGGTAGAGGCATATAAGGTAAGCGGATTCGATCATCCGCTTCGTTTACTGCTTACCTCTACTATCGCCAGCCACCTCCTTCACTCTGTTTGCCTTGGCGTCAAGTGAAAGTAACACCTCTTTTCCTTTCAGTGAAATTATTTTTACAGGTTGACTCCGCAAGAGATCGAGAGGGAGAGATTTGGTTGATGCAAATAAAAATATGAGGAAATGCAAGTAGGTGATGTTTATAGATGTAACACACTTGTGGTGTTTCAGTATATGGACCTCAGAGACTAGAGAGTTATTGCTGTTTTCCAGGTGAAAGAGATGTTAAATAAAACGTTGCTTTACGGTTATCGCTGGCTATGTGTGAGACTATTCTCTGTTTATGATGGTCAGTTTTATAAGCCGAAAAAAAGAAAATGGGTTCCCACACACTGTTGCCCATAACTATCAGCATATTACCCGCTTGAGGTGAGGAGTTTAGTAGTTTCAGTTTATGACGCCTGTGATTTCTTTGATTTATTGTGCGATGAAAGTACACTTTATGCATGTATTATATAGCGGACTATATGAAATGGCTTTTTGACAAATCACTGCAAAAATTGG
>JAQGCL010000828.1:0-10986 GCA_034699605.1 Isotomiella paraminor
CGGTTTGTTGATTTCAGGCCTTCCCCTATCGATCGGTACTTGAACCAAAATGAAACGGCGTTTTGGACAGGATATGGAGACAAATTTGACAAGCTACTACAAGCCGAACCAGGCTCCGAATCGGACATACTACTAGATCACAGGAAGCATCTCAAGTTCCAGTCAAAAGCCGGCCAAGTGTCGGAACTCTCAATTCTCTTGGATTTAGACCCAGATGAGTATTTCTGCAGTGGTTCAGATAGTTTCGGTTTTAGGGTAGGAAGAGTACGCAAATGTGGCCATCAATGTGTCATGCCACATCAATTCTATAGGTGCTAACTCATTCCGTGATTGAACCCCCAAACATTGCCCGGTACGGAATTCAGATTGCTCCAAATTCCGAGACATACATAAGCGTATCTGCGGAGGTAACTCGAACAGAACCTGGGGTCAAGTTGCTTGAAACGGTGAGTTACTTAATTTGTCGCTATAAATTTGCTTATCCTCTACTTTCTTTACCAGAAACGGACATAATTTGTGTTGCTAAGTAACATCTTGTCTAGTACAATAGTGATCCTGTTTCTTTCCACACTTTACTCTTTCCTGTCACATTACTTTATGACTTATTTTCTCCTGAAATGGACAACTAGTGCTGCAGTATGTTCTGCTACATGTGCTACATAAGTTCCATGTACATTTATCTGCATTTCTGTCGATAATATATGGAAGTGAGTAATATGCTAATCCATATTGCAATAAATTTAAAGGTGTGAAGATTGATACTGCACGTTAAAACTTCTAATACGTTCATTGCTACATTTGCACTTGCACCCGTTTAAAAGCTGAAAAATAAATGGGGCAAAAACCAATCTTGGCTCGATGCGATTAAAAGCTTTAAAACAAGGGTCATATAAACTTGGTCATATAAGGTCATATAAACCCCCTTGGAGCAGCTGCACTTTCAAAGCGTTGATCTCGTACCCAATTGGTGACACGGTAATATCAAAGTAGGGGATGTTGATGAGGGGATCCACTATCAAGAAACATTGACGGTACACAGCAGTGTCGGGGCGTATTAAGTTACAAGTCAAAGAATGCAGATCCACATCCGCCAATTCCCACATTCTGTTGAGTAGAACGACATTAGCTTTATGCTGCGCGTTGAGGATTGTCGCAAACCGCTCACGTTGTCTTAAACCACGATAGACAAGGACAGCATACTGACCTTTATTTTTAGGAAGGTTAACAAGAGTTTGGGATATTAGCGTATCCTTTACGGCCTTGGTGGCAAACCCTACTATGTCTTTTGAGAAAGACGACACGCTTAAGAATATGGATTCTGGGTCAGATTGTGAATAGGCGTCTGCGTCCTCAAAACACATGAACCAAATGGCGTATTCGCTTCTATTGACGTCAAGTAGGTTACCAAATGTATCTGAACAGCTGATCCCTTGCTTTTGCAGTTCTCCGCCAACGTAGCACAATGCAGCAGTCGATATCCAGGACATGATACAACAGGTGATAAGAGTGCTTGCCGTCATTGTTTCTGTGGACGATATCCGTCCAGGCTGAAATTGAAGGATCCTCTGACGGATCGTCGTAAGTACAGTATATAATGAGGCAGTTCTGTTGCAGTGGATTTGTTAGATAATTTGTGTCTCCGGGCGGGAAATAATCAGCCACTGCACGTAGCTGAATAAATGATAGATGGATGCGTTGACGTTCGGCTGATTTAAAGTTTGTCCTTCCGGTGGGTATGATTGTAATGTTGAACCGTGACCGTATAATCGTGAAAATGACAATGTTCTCAAAATCAATCATGTTTGTTCCTTGTTTGGTGACTTCCCTTAGGAACGCCCATTCTGAAGATGTGGGGGTATAATAACTGTTGGTAGTATGAATTACTGTCATTTCATTCCACCAGAACGGCATAGGAAACAACGCTGGGCCGCCCAGTTTCCACAACAGGATACCAAAAGGAATGGTCACAAAATGGACAAAATTAGTACGTCTACATTTCTCGAAGTTGACGGTCATCTTGGTATCTTGAAGTCATGTGACATTGGAATACAACGAAGCGGTGGGGATACTGTGTAAGTAAATGAAGTGTCCAAAGGTGTCTTTCTCATCATTGCTGAAGTAATACTAGTCGATGTGGTCCACTGATTTGTTTCCCATCCCATAAGTATGTCGCACCCACACTGCGTTGTTGTAGGGTGAATGAGTAAGCTACTGAAGTGGGTCCGATTTTCTTATTCTGTATTGTGTGGTATACTTTGACCTGTTCTCTGAACTGGTACATCAGCTTTTCGATGAAGTGGTCGTACTTTTCAGATGATGGATTGCTAATCACAAAGTTTAGTTGTCAGATGGCACACATGTCGGCTACGATTGATACCGAGTCGGCTAGTGTGAACAACGCAAAAATGACAAGGCTTTCATGTTGTAAGGCGTGGAATGAAATGAATCAGTTCAGAACTACCTTTCCGCTTTTCAATGAATAACTAGATAACTTCATCGATTGTGTGAATATCTATACTTTGAAAATGAAATACTAGCATAATGAGCTTGACTATTGGTATAGACCTGTCATAAACCAGCAGTTGGAAGAATCCAATTATTTCCGAATATCACTGGTTTCCAAATTTTGTTATTACCTGACGTCTTTTTGATTATCTTTAAGAGCAAACCAGGCGGCCAATCCCGGCCTCGATTCAGCTTTAATCCATCCAACTCCGTTTTCATAACTTCGTCTCTTTTGTCAACTTTCCAAATCAAATGTTGCAACTAATTGATCAGTTAAGTGTCCTACAGCGTGGTTGGAATGTATACTACGGACACATGATGCATCGTTATAAATATTTGTCCTCTTTCTTTTTGCATTTATTAGTCAGCAATGATGTCCACCTTTTCGTTTACCTACTAACACCTATGGGATTCCAATGTTGTTGTGCGTAGTTAATCTATGAGATGGATAATTTGGTTTTTACATAAGTAAAATTACATAATAAGTACTGGATTGATTACACGTTAAATATACCATTGCTACATTTCCTTCAGTTACCCAATTGTTGCTTTGCAACCTCTGTAATATAGATATCACGTTAGTGATAAAACTAAACCTATCATTGTTGTCCAACTCAATTATGTAATTGGACTTGCATGGGGTGCGATTACACTCGTCATAGTATGCACCACTTAAAATCCACCCTTCACAAGTTCTGTTGATCCTAGACCTCCCTGAACCAGTTGGCAGAGCGGTTTCCATTATCTTTTTTTGTCTAAAAAGTACCATATAATTCATATTTGGTATAATGTTATTAACCTGTTTCACGAAGCTGCACAACTCAACGAAAGAAGCCACATAGAATGAAAGCAACTAGACAAACTCAAAAAGAAACTCTGCCTACCCATAGTCATCCCACCTTCAAAACCAAATTTAATTATACCAACAGAAAGTCCAATGACCAGGGCGTACAACACCATTTGTAATTTTGGCAATCCTATGTAAACACTGCTCTCCACAATCCTTCCACGTGCCGCCTTTTGCTTCACTGTTGTCTTCCACATTGTCCTGATGAATGAGCGGAAGCCACCTTCTAACAAGAGGACGTTTAACCTATTTATCTCTTTCATAAGAGGGGACACAACATGGTCAAAGTAGGCAACGTTGATGATGGGGTCTTGTATAAGAACACACCATCGGTAAACGGCTCGTTCTGGATAAACATAGTTATAAATCAATAGATGAAGTTCGACTTGTGCCAAATCGAGTGGTCGGTTTACGAGTAGAACATTATTTTTGTTGGTATGGTTGAGAATGTTTGCAATCCGTCTCAGTTGACTCACCTCAGAAAATGCAGTCATGTGATTCTTTGGGTTGTGAGCTATCTTGAATGTTAAATTCCCATTCCGAATAGCATTTTCTTGGAACGTTTCGATTTGGTCTGAGAAGGGTGAAATACCTTCATCCTCATCTATGCGCCAAACTAAATAATCGCTACGGTATACCTCTAGGAGGGATCTTAAAGTTTCCAATTTAAGCGGCACCACAAGGCGGGCAGTCATACAAACTTCATATCCCGCCATGACGGTGATCGAAGATATAAAGAGGGGCATGAGAAGCCATTGTGAGTGTCCCGCGTTTGCCGACAAGCTTTGCTTTAAAACGGCAGACATGGAATGTAAAAAATATGATCCAAAACCTGGATATGGATTTGAATCCTTGTCCCCCAGAGCCAGCAACGTTGCTACGGAAGCTGAAAGCAAACAGCTGATCAGAAGAATACCAAGTGTGACCACCTCTGTCGATGGTAACCAAGCCGATAGTGAAGGGTCCTCTGAAGGATCGTCATATAGACAGCTAATAATGATCAATTGCTGCTGCACATGGTTAGATAATTCGTTGGACATCCCGTACCATGGATAATGAACGGCCATCCTGAACTCTAGGTAAGACGTCTGGCCGTTCCTAGCTTTTCTAAAATCTCTGGTTGAACGACTTGAGATGTTTTGAAGGCATCCAATCATGGTATACATCATGTGTTTCTCAAAGTCCAACATATTGGATTCGATTATGGTCTTGGTCCTTCGTCCTTCTTCAAGGGATGTGGGAGTGTCACCTTCGTTATATTCATTTGGGTTTAACGTAATTGTGAGCCTCTTTATCCAAAACTGCCTAAGGGTGGTTAGACCCATCTGTCCAATTTTTCGCCGTTTGTTAGATAAGGGGTGCCATTTATTAATACAAAAATGACAAAGGAACCACATACTCTTTTCCACAAGAGTCAAATCCTCCCCTACCCGCAAAACAATCAGATAGTGATGTTGGGGCCGTGCCAACTCGTAATCCGTGGGTTGGTAGCCGGAGTTTGGGATTAGTGTATAAGTGATCCTGGTGTCAAAAGCACCCCTTCCCCTGGCGACGTTCCGAATTGCGACATTACTCCTTGGCAGATTGTTATTCGGTAGGCCGATGGTTACGTCGCAGGTACATTTTTCAAAAGTATCGTAGTCCAAAGCGAGTGAATGGATGTCCTCTTTGATGTATCCTTTGCGGGTAATTTGCAAATTTTGTTTACACCTGTGAATGAGTTTTTCCGTAAAATCCATGTGAATCAGATTGGGGACCAAGGTCATATAGTTGAGTGTGCATCCTGAACAGAGCTCATCAATCTGGAAGTGGTGGTTGGCAACGGTTTTCCATGAGCCTAGCAAGAAGAAAATGTCAAAAAGAAGTAGCAGAGTTGAAATCGAGAATGTCATTGTGATACGACTGGCAACAAGGTATATTGTTGCATAAACTCGCTATTTATGTTGGAATGTCATAAAACTTTTAATGAAACTTATCTGGTTAGATGTATTCTACTGAGTAGTTTCTCTTGGCAGTGCTAATGTGTTATGACTATCCTATTGAAAAACAAATTAGTATTCTTCCACAGGGTCAATTGATGTCGCAAAGAAATCAATATCCTCAACATCAAATTGGTTTGCGAATATTTAAACGATTCCACGAAATAAGGTTGTGAGAGTAGCTTTATCAAAATCGAGTGTTGTCGCCTAAATATCGCTAAAACAGGTATCGAACCAAAATTCATGAAACTATATTCTCATTTCGTTGTAAAAGTATATTACCATATAAATTCTCATTTTCATACTATAAGTGGTTTTATCGAATGGATATGACGAATTGTTTGGTGAATTATGTACTCAACACAGCAAGGTATTGACGAAAGCCCCGAATTTCTCATTACAAGTTATTGGGATAAACCATTTTTTCTTGCTTGGGGCAATATAGGGAAAATCCACTTTGGAAACTCCAACAATCCTTCATCTGGTCCCTTAAAGGCCCCATTCAGAGAAACCAATTGGGTACTTAGTCATCATGCCCTAGCCCTACAACATAAATTAAATCGAAGAAAATCGCTCTCGGACATGTTCCAATGTTCCCTTGAAAGATGTTTGTTAAATCTGCGGAACTGCAAATTACGCAAGTGTCAAACATTTTTTTGACAATACTATAAAGTAAACCAGGCGAGGTTTACATGCATATTGCGAAAAAGACACCTCTACAACTAGGTAAAGCTGGTGATTGGAGTTCAAATTTCACCGACGTTCAATTTATGTCTTTCTCGTGGAAGTAAATCCAGTGAGTTGCAAGTTTTTGAACGGCGATATTCACTATATGCAGTCCTCGCATCTATCTGCATATTTTTTGTATATCTTTTTCTGTTAAAACACGCTTTCCAGACTTTTGTGCGTCCTCTACGCGAGACATTGGAGCCCGATCGACGGCCCAGACTACCTGTAAAACGATTTAATTACTCAATATTTAAAGACAGTATCCAGTATAGATGATAGATAAAGGTCTGGAACGCTCTATCCTGAAAGACTAACTGTAAAATACGCTTGACTACCATCGTTGATACAATTAAGCAGTACATCATCGAAAAAAGAAAAGATGTTTTTATCTACTATTGACTTCTCAATTAATTCGACAACAAACTATAATTAGCTATCTCCAATAGCTTATGCGTTTACATCAACTGGCCCAGCTGATCATGTGTCTGTCGATCTGTCCGTATGACATGTCCCAGTCCCCTGGCTCTCAGGAACACAGTTCAGCGTTCCCGTTCAGAGGGCAGATGGGCATAGGTGTTAGAATTGCATAACACATTTACTGTTCTACAGGATAATCACGTTTGTATACACACAATACAAACGTGGTCCTCCCCCTCATATATGTAGATGAGCCATGGATCGTCGTTGTTTCAGGAGGAATTATTATCATCACACACACAACCAAAACACACATGCAGGCAGACTTTGATTGGACTTCTTCTATTTCTTTTTACGCTAGACAGCTCTCTCAATGGAGATAGCTTCATACTTCTTTTTACATAAAGGATTATTAATTATTATTATTCTTTTTAACTTCCTATCTCATCCTCTACGAAAGTTGTGTTTTGTAAACCAGTGGCTTCGCACTGATATTTGTTAACTCAATAAAGGTTCGTCATCATCCAAAGAGAATGAGATGTGTACCTTCTATATCATACATCGGCAATCTCCCTATACGAGTATGCTTGCGGTATATTTTGAGTACCAGGAAGCGCTGCCCAAAATCCCAATTAAATTCTACGCAGGATGTGGATGCGGTATACAAGGCTCAACACTATGCCATGTATGTCCTGACAATTTTTGCTACACTGCTGCCGGCTAAAGCAGTGCTGATAATTAGAATTCGTGGTTCAATCGTGAACAACTAAAACTCTGTGCCTAGAAGCAGCTCCTCTAGACATTGTAATTAGCATCGCACTCAAAGTGAGTAACAGTAAATGGAAATTGAAGGACGCGAATTAGATTTTCCATGATTGTTAGCAGCTATAGCGGAGTTCTGATTGATATATCCCATCCATCAACAGCATTCAAGCATGAAGGATGAAAGACCGTCGAAGACATCCATAGCTCAGCTCACCGAGGGATCCGAGAGTATCAAAGGGATCATGCACGAGAACATTAAACGTGCTTTAGATGGAGGTCCGAAGTTGGATGACTTGGATGCAACAAACCTCCTACTTGAAGATGACGCCAATCGATTTGAGGAAACGACTGGGAAAGTGAAGCGGAAATATTGTTTTCAACATATGAAGTACCCTGTCACTCTTGGGGTGGTTGTTGGCCTTATTTTGGTGATGGTCATAGTTATACTATTGTTTACTTGACACGTCATTTATGCATGTTGCAGTATTGACCTATCCTCTCCGAAAAATCAATTCTTTGAGTACATAACTAAAACCTGTATTGAATTTACATATAATATGACGTCATGGAATTCTTTTTCATTATACCTTTGATCTTCATCTGTCGTCGGCCGTAAGGTTATAGCATAAGGCATTTCGAATAGCATAGCTTTTCGAAGCTAATTTGGGGACACGGTGGTTTGTTGTCCAAATGGTAAAACAGTAAAAATGTCTAAGGATGCCCCAATTGCAAGGGCAAGAAACATGATGCGTAGATTGGGCAGCCCTAAACACGCTAAACCTAATCGCCTTAATTGTAAATGTCCACAATTTTCTCAAAGAAAGAACCGACAACCAATTAGCGATTAGGTATCAGTACTAGCTTCGGTAGTGGCACGCTGTTATCAAAATTCCTTTTACTTTTAAAAACAACATCGAATTGTGTTGTCTTCGCCCACTTTTCTTTCTGCGTTCGTGACTTGTCGTTTAAAGCGTAATGAACCCAACGTAAAGTAAAGGGGTAATTATAGGAGTTTAGGATATAAGACTGGAAAGTCGAATTGATTCTAACAAACCGAAAATATTAAGACAAACTTGACAAAACCTTGTTTAAAAGTAGAAGAACTACTATCAAAAACCTTAAGACCCGCGCATATTATGATAATGGCAAGTCACACCTCTCGTAATCCCCATTTGCTGTCTTTTAGTCTGGGTGGGAGCCATGAATCTGGCAAACTGGGGGACATCTGAGACTCCAGCCATCCATCGCATCCTGGGGGACAACAATCCGACGGACCCACCCTGTTGGCAGACAGTGATCCCTGGGAGCCTGAGAATGGAACTATTTGGTCTACGGTCTATCACAATTGTACGAAGAGACGACATATTGTCAACTTGGAAAAGCCCGGATGCTACACCATCCCCCCTTTCGATGAGAGGATACCAATGCGAACTCCTACTTTTCCCTGTGTGTGTAGTTCGGAAACCAAAGAGGGGGAATTTTGCATCCCTCTCAGCCTTCCTTGGACATGTGATTAGGTTCAACACAGGTCTAAGGGACGATAAGTGGACTGACAGTCGACGGAAAGACACGTGTGCGGTTTTGATCCCGTGCGGTGCGATGAGAATGTCTCAGAAATGGAACCTCTGGAATTACGACGGGCGCCCCATGGTGGCTTACTTTGAAGCTTACTCCTACTCTCTTTTGCAAGCACCCTACATCTCAATCCTCCTTCTGCCCTCACCCTCTTTCAGCCACGCTACAGGCAATTAATTGGCCAATCAGCTCCCCCTGCTAATCCTCCACTCCAAGGGTTACCTGGACCCAAAGGTAGTAGCTCGTTTCAAAGGATCACTCGTGGATGACACGCTGTCCCCATTCAAAATACAACTGATTCCCGGAGGAGCCACCATACAAGGCATTGCTGTCACCCACCTTTTCTACAGGAAGGTTACCTGGTGCTTACATGGGGACATCACTCGTTCACAAGTCTATGACCCCAATTTTGAGGATTTTTTCTACGACAAATGGCTGAACGACTGGGTGGATGCCATTGTGAAGAGGGCCAACGGCTCTGTCAAAACAAACTGCTCCAGGGTGGAATATAAAGTTCGGCCGAAAGTAGTATACACAGACTTGGATATATCCAGGACCTATGATTTTCAACATGGCATGCTTGGCGTGTCCTTTTATAGATACCTGACCTTCTCCTCGATAACAAAGGATCTGGATTTCCACATCTACACCGTACCCTTCGGTTGGGGCCTTTGGCTTTTTCTTGGTGTCACAATGCTCTCACTTCTCCTATCTTATGCGTGTTGGGAGAGCTGGGGAGTAGAAAAATGTCGTTGAACGGACGTTGGACGAATTTTCCTTCTTATGCTGAGTTCCCTGGTAGAAGACAGCACAAGTCCACATTGCCACCTTGCAAGAAAACATTCATTCAGGTTGTCCTTTGGATTATGGTTTCTCCTATCCACCGTCCTTAGCTGTGGCTACATTGGAAACCTCATAGAGTTTCTGAACGTTCCTCCGCCCCCGACGTTGTTCGATACATGGACCTCCCTCCCATGTCTATACGATCCGAACGCTAAGGTGTTAACTCGAAGGGACTGGGTACCCACGATCTTTGTAGAGCGTTATCAAAGTTCAGAAGACCTCAGTTCTGCCATTAGGACCTGGAAGGAAAGTTAACGGTTCAGGAGCTGCATGCAAATTTACTCTGACGCCGTCACGACTGAATTTTGGTACGTCAAAATACCCGATGTCAAAGAGAACCTTTATCAACGACATAACAGATTTTTGAACAATATGTATTACACGATTTATGGAATTTTGTTAAACAACAACATGCCACAGTTACCAAAAAGAATGCTGCTGCTGTTGCACGGCTTGGCAGGCCACTTGCCGGGGACAAGAATTTTCCCACGGTACGCACTGAGCTCTATGAATAGAACGATACATAACCAGCAGTATACTTCCGTCGAGGCAAAAGTGATGGCGGAGAACGAGCTAGTGAAATGCGAGCGGACAGCCTGGGCATACAGAACACTTTCGGATGAGACAGGGGACCTGCATCTTGAGTACTTCAAGCACAAATATCTCTCCGTTCCCTGGTACCCAAATCGGGATGCGGAAGAGGCGTTTCTTTAGCCCCGATTCATTATAGCGGAGTTAAAGACCCACCACAGGATGGGAGTGGTGGAGCAGTTCCAATGGTATGTAGCTTCTGGAGCTATGAGGAAAGATATGAAGGGAGCGAAGAAGGATTGGATTGTACAGATGGGAAAGAAACTTGGGATATCGAATGGAAGAAAATCCTTGGGAACAGAGGGACTGCCTGTGAGACTGTCGCTGCGGAACTCTAACGTGGGTACCATCCTGTTGCTCTTTACCGCCGCCCATGGATGCAGTTCGATATTAGCGCTCCTTGAGAAACTACTTTTTATTGGGCCCTTCCTGATTTACCGCAATATGGAAGAGGCGTCGTCTACTCTACTTCTAACATGTGTTGAAGGGATCTATGTTAGCCTGAAAAATGCGAAATACGGCTCGTTGTAATGCGTAAAACGTGCCCGTGGGTCCCGTACAGCAAATATTCGAAGGTTGTTATCAGTTTTGAAAGTAGTGGAGCGTCTCAACTGTGACGCCCTCGGCGGGAGCCAAGCCAAACATTAGTATGGATTGTTTATTAAGCAACTCTGTGCTTCTTCAATTTATCCTCCACTTTTCAACTGCATGGCCTTGCGTACCACTTTTCTTGGC
>JAQGCL010000829.1:0-10978 GCA_034699605.1 Isotomiella paraminor
AAGAAGAAGAAGAAAGTTGGAAGACTAGTGCAGTAGTGATGTTGGGTTATAGAGTGCGGTGGAAGTGGTGAACGTGGCAAAGTGAGGAGAAACAGTTTGTGATAAAGAAAGAAGAGAGAAAGTTTGATTGGGAACGTAACTCAAAGGGTGATCAAATGGATGGCTTGGTTCTTGGTTACTTTCACCCTGTTCAAGTCAAGCTGCCTGAGTCTGTCTGAAGGCGAAAGGCTTTCTGTGTCTGCGTGTGTGTGAAAGTATGTGCATATGTCGTGTGTTCCCTTTGACTTAGCAGCGTGGGGAATGGTTAAGATGGCTTTCACGTGCAGCAGAAGTAAAGAAGAGACAGTTTCAACTCAACAAGTATCTCTTCTCCTCTCGGTTGAAAGAGAGAGAGTGCATGGTACGCAAGTTTGGTCAGAGTCATTCCCTGTTCCGTCCTGAACCATGAATTATGGAATAAAGGAGAGACGATGAAGTCAAGTCAGTTCCTTTAAGTCCTGTTATGTACACCCCTCGCTTTTACAAGTGCTGAGAGGAAGGGAATATTATTGAAAGGAGGAAAACGATTTGAATTTTAATAGCTATGCAAAATACTTATGGACTCTCTCCCAGCTGTCCCTGAGATGAATAGACTGATGGACTTGGTGAAAGTGAGAAAGTGAAATGAAGAGGAACGGTGACCGTCACATTACATTGACGACTCTTCTCCTGGAAATGAAGGGAGAGGGCCATTCATTCAACCCTACCCTCCTGATTCATATATCAATGCCACGTTGCTGTTATTGTTATGTTTGGGAATATGGTTAATGGGGGTTCAGAGGTTCGGACGGTGGGTTGTTGTAGTAGTGTGTGTGAGTGAGTGTTCATCTTTTCACTCCAAAATTCTACTTTCTCCACACAAAATTAATTGCTCCGTTGACTAGAGTGAGTGGGTAAATGGTGAAACGAAGGATTGGTGATGTCAAAAGTGGGTGGTGGGAGGTTTTCCAATGTTTAACTATGTCGGAAAAAGGGAAAGCAGTGAGAGCCGGAGACAACAAAGTAAGGCAGGATGGAAAGAAGTGAAAGCACAAAAAAAAACCGAAGCAAGAGGAAAACAGTTTCTCTTTCATTCTCCCTTACTTTGGCATGGCTTTGAGAGTTGGGAAAAGTGAGACTAGTTGAGGCCAAAAAGAAGAAGCCCAAGTTGCAGTGCTTTTTAGGTCCACAGCGCACGTCAGTTTGCTTTACTGAAATGCTGTATTTCAGAGTTAATGTGAACCTGTGCTCTGCTGGTTTTTGAGGAGAGAGAGAGAGAGAGAGTTAAGTTAACTGACTTGGTCTACAGAGAAAGGAGAAAGAAAGAGAGAGCTAACGTGAGTGAGAGTGACTTTGGTGGTCGGAGATCCGAAATGCGCCAACCAAGCCAAACCAGCCTGAGCTTTTTAAGATCTTCGCACAACAAAACTCTCATTCCCATCCGAGCAGTAGCTCAGCAAGTCGTGTGTGTGTGTAGTAGTGCTAGTGCTCTCTGAGGAAGATTCTTTGCTCCACACGTCCTAGTTGCTTTCTGGCAACCTTTCTCGCCTCATCATCATCGTCTCACTGTGTAGTAAAAATACTCTTTAAATATTCTGCTCTTCCCTTAATTGCATTGCAACGTGTTTTTTCTGCATTCATTCAACAACCAAAACATAACATAATAACCATCAGCTCTTCCTCTCAGAACTAAATACGTACACGACAGCCTCAACTAGCTACATTAACTACAATCGTTACCTTGCCACTGATTGGTCTACATCTCTTTTGTACTCAAAATGATTATACCTAGTTGCGTGAATTCACTTTTTTAAACCGAGTGGAAATTGCAAAAGAAAGTTGACTACTTTCCCATTTCATGAGTAAAGTCATTCTTCTCCTTGGGGCAGAAAGAGTCGAGTGGACTTGAATGTTGTGCCGGAGAAGACCAGATATAGAGGAGAGGAGAAAGCATGGTCAGTCGAAAGCGTTTAAAAGTTGGACAGTGAAAGTGAAATACGGCCATGTGGAGTCCAACCTAAAATTATGGTAGCAAAGACACTGCTTTTCTACTCCTGGTCCCCTAGCTTCATTGTCAGCTTCGTCTTATGACCCTGTTGTGTGGCAGTGATAATAATAGTGATGGTGGAAGTTGCGGCAGTTTGTAATATTGCCGCAATGACATTTATTAGACACTCTGCTCCTTGCCACTGACTTCTAATCATTCCACTTCCCTCACACAAAAGCAATTGTGGCTGCACTTTTGTTGTAAAGAGAAAGAGCGTGTATTTTTCTCATGAGCCGGTTTGTCCTAATTTTCCTCCGAGTGAAGACATAGTACATGGTAATCAAGAGGAGCCAAGAGAGAGAGCAAACAAGTGAAACCATCGAGAGAAAGAGAGACAACCATAGGCTTTAGACGTTGTTTTGTTACTGCTAATGCTGTCATCTCTCACACCACCAAAATCCAAACACATTCATATTATTATTACATGCCAAGTGTCTTCTGGCCAGACACTCACACACTCACTTTCATCCATACGGAATAAAGCTCACACAAGGACTGGCTGTATTGGATATCCCTACTTTCTTCTACCACACTGTAGGAGGTTTCTATGAAATTTTGTTGATCTCCCAAGCAAGTGAGAAGATTACTGCGGCCTCTTCGTCATCATCATCATCATCATCATCACGGCGGCATAGGAGTATAAATGTTGGTGGTGGATTGAATGACTCTGGGTAGCAAATACTTGGCTTAACCCTTAGGACTCACAGTGACATCCAATCTTCTTTCTTGGGTGGCAGCTTGGCGATGAGATGATGAAAGAATGAAACATCAGCCCACCACCACCGCGTCTACCCTTTAGCATAGACTTCTCCTCTGACACAAAGAAACTCACGACGAGAGGAACGAGAGACGTTATTATTGCAAGTGAAATCTGACTACGAAGTGGCTTAAAGTAAAGCGATGTGGCGTTAAGTTAAAGTTAAGTGAAAGGGGAAGAGAGAAGAAGAGTGTGAGAGAAAGTGAAGGATGGGTGATGAAAGTGCTGGCTACGAGGGGCTTCGTTGGATGTGCTGACTGAGATTTGTGATACGTTATCAACATTCCTCCTCAAGGAATGGCCTCGGTGGCGGTAAGTCCTTACACATCTCACAATAATAATCGTAATAGCAATCATGATCAATCAATAAATTGTACCAATCAGCCACAGACCTCATAGATCCACTACAAATGGAAAGGATCAGCATGTCTCATTTCTTTTCACCTCAAATTGCTTTCGCGATTTATGGCTCCAACCAAGAGAAAGTGAGAGGCGCAAGGGTAAATGCTTCTTCCTAGCTGCCTCAGTCTCAGTCCAATCCCATCTAAAAAGAAAAACATACAGCATTGAACCCTTTTGACAGACAGACACGTAATTACGTGTTAGTGCAGTTTCCAATTGTAAAGTGGAGAAAGTACAGGGCTCGGTTAGTTTGCTTATATATGTACCATGTATATATATGTTCTCCGTCAATCCAAACATAAGGGGAGCTGTAATTACTGCTCTAGCATTATGCCCGATCTCATAAATCTGAGTATAATTTTGGCCTTGACATTTGTGCTTTCTCTCTTGTCAGACTGTTAGATAAACCCTGCCATATTTTCTTGAGAAAGTGCCGTACAATATAATCAATCCTGTTCACAATCAGCTAAGTAGAACCATTGGTCCATAAATAAGTCCATGATGTGGGCACTCCCGGTTTCGTTACAATGTAGTACAGGGTATTGTACAGTAGTATAGTATTTGCATGTGTCCTTGATGAAGTGAAAGAATCGTGCAAGTGTGAACTGAATGATTATCAAATGAGAGGGAGAGGAGGAACGTTGTTGGGGTGAAATTGATGAGCCTCTTGTTCTCATTCTTTTAAAAGAGCAGAGAGAGGGGGAAAGACGTCGGCATTCTAGTCTGCGTTTGATTTTGATGATGAGAAGCGTAGGTATGTCGAAAGGTCATATTTACTTTCTCCTTGAGCCCCAATTTAATTTGCAATAGGACTCTCCGAAATGAGATTGATTGTTTTAGCAGTATTTACTTTAATTTTCCACCACTCGCCTCATGCACAGATCAAACATTATTTGACTCTCTTGATCTTCCTGAGCCATTTCCTCCTTTCAGGAAGAATTGGTATAATTTTAGCCACTTTTGCTCAAGCTGAGTGTCAATATTGGGAGTGGGGGAAAGTGTAGTTTGGTAACACGATTTCATACCTATGCTTTCTCTTTTATGTTTCAGGCTTGGTTGCCGTTTGCAAGAGCGGCGGCCATCGGGTGGGTGCCAATTGCGACCAATCCACTACCTCCACCGCCTGTGACGAAGGACCGCAGAAAAGCAGACGATGAGAAGCTACTCATCAATGTATCCGGCCGCAAGTTTGAAACTTGGAGAAACACGTTGGAAAAGTATCCAGACACCCTCTTGGGGTCCAGTGAACGTGACTTTTTTTACGATGAAGATACAAAGGAGTATTTTTTCGACCGCGACCCTGATATTTTTCGCCACATTCTAAACTACTATAGGACAGGGAAGTTGCACTACCCCAAGCACGAATGCCTGACAAGCTACGACGAGGAGTTGGCATTCTTCGGAATTCTTCCCGACGTCATTGGTGATTGTTGTTATGAGGATTATAGAGACAGAAAAAGAGAGAATGCGGAAAGACTGTTGGATGATAAATTATCCGAAAATGGTGATCAAGCTCTTCAACAGTTGACCAACATTCGTCAGCGAATGTGGCGTGCATTCGAAAACCCACACACGTCCACCGCTGCATTAGTGTTCTACTACGTGACCGGCTTTTTCATCGCCGTGTCAGTGATGGCCAATGTGGTTGAGACTGTGCCATGTGGAAACCTGCCCGCCAAAGGAAGGACGCTCTCCTGCGGCGAGCGCTACAAAACAGTATTTTTCTGCATGGACACGGCATGTGTCATGATATTCACTGCCGAGTATCTCCTTCGACTTTTCGCCGCGCCTGACCGCTGCAAGTTCGTTCGGAGCGTCATGAGCATCATTGACGTCGTTGCAATACTTCCTTATTATATTGGTCTGGGGATTACAGACAACGATGACGTGTCCGGCGCCTTTGTCACCCTCAGGGTGTTCAGAGTGTTTCGAATTTTTAAGTTTTCCCGGCATTCACAAGGCTTACGTATTCTGGGATACACGCTCAAATCATGTGCATCTGAGCTGGGCTTTCTTGTATTTTCGCTTGCCATGGCCATCATTATATTTGCTACTGTCATGTTCTACGCGGAGAAGAATGTCGAAGACACAAACTTCACATCCATTCCTGCAGCCTTCTGGTACACGATTGTGACCATGACGACTTTGGGGTAAGTTGCGAGTCCTCACTCTATTATCTCTCGTATTAGGTTGTAAGGCTACCCAATTGCTCACCACAAGTCCCACAAAACAGTGCAAACCTTAATTCAATTAACGCTACGTTGGCATTAAACTTTTTGGAAACGAGGGATTTCCAGGAAGAGAATGCCTAGGTAGATGTGGCCTTTATTCCTATAACCTGCATCTGTCATTTAACTCATGAACATCAGGGCCACACCGAACCTCTTTGAGAGGAGTTTTATAGGTATCTCGTATCTGCTCTTGACGCCTGTATTTCTGTATTGCAACGACGTGTGTGCAAGCATAAACTATGCAAATTCTTTCTTCAGCGACAAAAAATTAGACATGTGGGGAAACCAATATTATGAATGCTTATCGTCATGTCAAATTCTTTCCTTTGGACATTTAAGTGTCGTAATTTGATGTGAATATATAAATTGATGACTCTGTCACACATCATTGAATGGAGCACTCGGTAAATTATACGTTAGCTGATGATTAGTGAGTCTCTGATTTTTTTGTAGTTTAAATGAAATGTTGATTTTCAACGTTGCTTTAAAAAAAGCAATTTTCAATTCCGATGTCATGTCTTGGGCTTAGTTTGTCGTACAATCTCGGTCACTGGTTCATTTCACCGTGACTAAGCAAACTACATGCCAACTTAAACTTGGCTCAAAAGGAGGACTCATTATAGACTCATGGCATGAAACACGTCACAGTGCGATTTCATGCAAACTAGAGTTAAAAAACCAACTGCTTTTGTATATACAGCTTGGCCGATAAACCATAAAATTTGTTTACTGTTTAATTTTTTAAGAATGTGGAATCAGGGTCTAGCCTGGTCTTGAATCTTTATAATGATTATTCGTTCACATTCTGCCAAATGTTTGCTAAGGTTGTTAAATCCACTGGAATTTACATAAAATGACTCTACGTAGACATGCCTTCTTGTGCAAAGTGAGGAGGGGGGGTGCATATGGTGATGGTCTATATAAACCAGGGCTGAGTGTAGCAAAGAAACAAAGGAAAGAAGAAAGCATAGGAAGGAGCAAAAGTATTAAAATGCTAATTCAGAAGCGAGGAGTGAGTAGGTCACTGAATACTGTGAATATGACTTTTGTGACATAGACATAAAACACTGCAATGGTGAAATTTCGTGTGGATTTATTTAATATTAATGCTGAGAAAGTGACGAGGGCATTTTATTATTCGGAAAGTCAGGGTGGCCGCACTCCTTCCACGTTGAATTGCGCTCTCTACGCGTAACCGCAACCACCTTCTTTCTCTATGTGGCAACACAGTAGTGCACATGGCTTCTTTATTGTGCTAAAGATTAATATATGAGATGAAACGGGGCCATTACACATATGCCAAAGAGATTGGTCTTGGTCGGTCGTGTGTTTTGGAAGGATAGGTGCATACTTAATAATAATAATACGAAAAGCGTCTGTGTGTGAATGAATGGAAGGAATTTGTTGACCAACTTTCTCTTTTCTTCTGGTCTAGCTTTCCCCTCCCTCCCTGCTTTTCTTTTTTCCTCTCTCACTGACTGACTTACTTACGCCTTCCCTTTTGGCATGAATCTGACTTTATCGTTGCGTGCAAATGTGGCTTTATCAAATTGATAAATTTGGGTGTGACAAAATCAACCTTTAAGTGACCACTACTACTACTACATAGTATAGACTCTCTGCTCTTTCTGATGGGATTGAAAAATGGAATGCCGCAATGCTTACTTTTCACTCGGTCGCATGAGTTGATCCAATAATAACAAGAAGTGTGCGTGTGCCGTAGTGGATATGGGTTGAGGAATTTGCATGTATCCCCCGCATTTGGGACATTATATGTAGCGACATATTTCACACACCACTGTAGACCAACTACTATAATAATAATATGCACATGTTCGCAAACCAAACGAAAAAGATTCTTCTTGTGTGTGTGTTTACATTTCATCGTTCCATTCCACTCCGGCTCCTCTCTCTCAGGATAAATAAATAAACTTTATTCATCTCAGAAATTAGCTCTTTTACCTTACTCTTTTATGGTACACTCACAGTCTCATCTTCATCATCATCCCTCCTCTTTTTCTTTCTAAAGAGAAGAAGAAGAAGAAGTAAGCTATAAGTGGTTGTGGTGGTTTGGTGGGTTGTTTCTACGGAGATGATACAGTTCAACACTCTTTAAATTAAATACAGGTTTCTCAGAAATGTCAGGAGAAAGAGATCGTTTCTCAAAGTTAACAAGGAGAGAAAGGAAACTGCTACAACTTTTGGGATGAAACATGGAAGAGCCCTTTCTCTCCTTGCCAATAGATCAAAGCCGTTGTCAGACGGGCCCAAACACTTAGTCATGTTGACTACTAGACCCTTTGAAAAGGATGTTGATTCAATATAGTAATGCTCCAAAAGGAACAGACTTGCAGCCCAGCTAGTGCTGAAGTAATTAATGAACGTTGATGGCTCCCATGCAGAGCAGTTAAGAATTTCATTTAGGAGCCTTTCGCATTTGCATAATCCCTTCACTCTTTGTGAGTACCATACCCAGCTTGGCTTTGCTTTAATAATGTAGAAGTGAAACGTATTTAGGAGCCCAACAGTGTAGAGCTTTCACTTTCACGTGTAAAAGGCTCGGCTCGTTTCTTCAGCAGAGTGACGGCGAAATGTGACCCCGTCTGTGTACACCGTAAAACAGACAGAATCGTATAGAGCCGCCTGTAATGTTGCACAAACATGCAGCATTCGCATGCCATACCAACCCAACTAAATCAAATGCACCTCGAGGCTGTGCTCAAAAAGAAAGCTAGCTCAGCTCTGTAAAAGAGAAATTAGATATCCAGCAATTTTAATCAAAAACTCAAAGTCAAAAGTAAGTGAAAGCTGCTTATTTCCTCCCACTCTCTCAAGTGTGTTTTTGGGAGTAAAATGTAGAAAATGTTAAAAAGAATATTCAACAGCAATTCGATTTGTTCGCAATTCAATATGCTTAGAGCTGACATAGGTATCCTTAAAGCAACATTGTTCCTCGTAGCATGCGGCTGGAAATTGATAACAAGGAAAGAGTTTCTCCATGCATTCATTTCAAACATGTATGAAACCATGAATACGATTTTTTTTCACGTGAAGCAGGCGACGGATCTGAAAGCTGATCACAGCAGGCACATCTGTTTCTTTTCCGATCCAATCGCACCAGTAGTGATGCTGAAAATGGATCGTATGTTCCACAATTGGTTCAGGTATGAGTTCAATCAGATCTTCTCAAGTTGATGATGGCACGAATTGAATTGGTTTTTGAGAAAATCAATGGAGAAAGTACACAGGCCTTGTTCCTTCCAAGAGTCTGTTTAATGTTTAAAAGTCAAATTTGTCAATTCTTTTCCAATATTCATGGCATATTAAATGGAAATGAAAAAAGTAACTGGCTTGCTCTGTCCATTCATGTTTATAAAAGAGAATCAAAGGAAAATGAATAGCGAGGCCTTGTTCCATTACGTTACTTTATGAGGTTCCTGGATGTCTGCAAAGAATAAAACTTATGGTCTTCTGCGTAGAACCGTTGGTATACCAAAAAATTGAGAACGATTTACGTACGAGCACGACTTTTACTGCAGAAGTTTGTTTGAAGTGGGCAAAAATGAAGTCTCAGGGTGTGGTAAGAGGGTCGTTTTCTCCGTGAGAGAGATGATGGAACGTAGAAATGATGAACAAGGAAAATTCTGCAGATGGGAAATTCACAGGAAAGAAATGTGAATTGAGGTTGAGAAAGTAAACTGATCCTTCTTTTATATTAGTGTGTGTTGAGGGTTTTTTTTTGGACCAGGAGTAATAATAGAAAAAAGTAGCCTTAACTTCATTTTGAGTCCTCTCATTTCTGTCTTTTTGGACTGTGGTCTCTTCCCTTAATTTGTCACAACTCAATTTTTACACAAGTTTCCCGTCATGGACTTAATAGTGTGCTCACGTTGGATTATATTGACCTTAGTCGAGTAGAAGTACTGACGGGCTTGTTTGCAGAGGATGAAGTTTATCTTGCAAAGCCCAAGAGTGCTTTCTTTCCTCTGGCCTACTTGCATTGGTTTTGTGCAGAAGAAAGAAAGAGCCAAGTTGGTTCACTGGAAGGTCCTGAATTAGGACTTTTACTTAAGTAACTACATGCGGATGCGTGTGCAGCACGAGCGCGAGTAGCAGTATTACAAAAGTAAGTCTAATGGGTTTGGAAGTTAAAAAATGTCTGTTGGAGATCGATTCATCTTGCTAATGTAAGAATAACTCCCCCAGGGGTTCACTATCTGTTCAGTTCATGAAATACTCGGCCACTATACGCCCGGCTCACCAAGTCACCGGAGAGATAAATTGTGTACCTATTTTTGGGCACATGATTTGTTCGACTGCATAGGAACATGGCAACCTGTCTTCGTGTGTGAAGGGAAAGCCAGGTGCATAGTCATGGAAGCAGCCTTGTGTATTAGTTAATTCAAAAATGGGGTCAAATTCCCCAGATTCCGGATTTCATTCCTTGTCACTTCGCCCACACGACGCTGTCAAAATTGTTAAGATGATTTGGTCGGTTTAGCACAGGCCATTCAATCCATCAGAGGAAGATTTTGATGGTGGGGCATGAGTGAGAGGGAGGTTGTGGTGTGAGTGAGCAGCCTCGGTCCAAACCTTGGTTTGGGAATGAATGTCGATCGAATGCATAATAGATGAGATCTAAAGGGACGTTTAAGAAATAATTTAGCTAGGTCGGAGTAAGCAGGCTAGGTTCGCTGGAATCAGTTGAAAGAAACACATCCATTACTCAGGATGAGTGGTAATTGAGAAACTTTACGAGGGTCGATTAAGTACAGAGACAAGCAGCTGCTGCTGCAACGAATCGTTCCTCCGCTTTTGACGACTCCCTTTTATTGCGCAGGTAGGCTTTCTCGACACACAAGGAGTGAGTGAGTGAGGAGCTGCTAAAAAGGGTGGTAATAACGGCGAGAGTAATTCAAACATACATACTTTCCTCCTTCTCTCCGCAGCCTTTCACTTTCTCCATCCCGTCCGTCCAACCACTCTTCATCTTCATCCTCTCGTCCGTCCGTAAATTCCAGTGCGAGAAACCGGGAGCAGCAGTGCTGGTGGTGGTGGTGGTGGAGTCACGGCTAGTGCCATTCCAAATCACTCACTTTCTAAAGCACCACCAGCACTGATTGAAACATGTCGAGTTTCCATCTAAGCCCCACATAATTGGACTATCATTTATTTCCTTTTTATGCATCTTTCAGCCGTCAAAAGACCCAGTTATATGACTCACCATCCATCATTTAGTACTTATGGCTATTTACCATGCAGCACAATACACACGGACTACCGGAATCTCCCAAATCCCGATCGACATTTTGGGGTGACGCCTAGCCCAGTCTGGGCTGTCAGTGCGGAATGATCTAAAAAATCTGTACAAAATAAACTGCTACAAATAAAAAAAGCCGTGGCAGGTTGTTCAATGGTAAAAGGATGCGCAAGGATCCAACGTATTGCTCTTCACTCTTGTGTCCCTGGTACACTCAGGGGGTCGTCATAATTTCTGACTTTGACTTTCTTTTGCCCCACCAG
>JAQGCL010000830.1:0-10977 GCA_034699605.1 Isotomiella paraminor
CTTTCAAATTCCTCTATTTTCCTCGCATCTTCCAACACTTTGATTTTGCGAATCATTCCTTCGATATGGACCAGGTATAGTAAAAACTCACCGTCTTTTCAAAGATATTTCTAAAAAATAATAATTCAAAACAGAGAAGAAAAGAATGAACTGCCTGATCCAGTCTAAAACATGTCGATGTCTACTGTTGGATGTGGTGGCTATATGCTGAGGACGCGGTTGCCGACGTCTTTATCTGTGTTATCTACTGCGGAGAAGCCTCAAGAAGAATTTGACCCGCACGCTTTTAGAACAAGACCATTTAAAATAAACCAAATACATTGTAGGTGAAACCGCACCCATATCACTTACGGACGGATTAAGAAAGAGTCAAACAACTCAGTCAAAATGGTTGTTTGCGTCTACACAACATTGTCCTTCGTCCTCCTGCTCAACTTTATAGCTAATGCCATGTAAGTTTCATTCAATTTTTTAAACTGCACATTCAGCCGTCTTTTTAATATTTAATAAGTCGCATCGGAATTAAGGAAAAAGGGTAGCATGCCGGAGAAGAGCAAAGAAAAAATTTGCATCGAAGCTCATAGCAGAAGTTTTTTTGTTTTGGCTCGTGCAGTGCAGTTGAGTTGATTAGGAACAAAAGGGGAATAAAAGAATGGAATAAATTTAGAGATCATAGGTCACGATTCTTTTTTGTGTATAAAAGTGAAGGGTACAAATCAAACATTTCTATAACTCTCTTGTAAAAGAGTGTGTCAAGTAGGAAAATCAATACTGAGGGAAGGGGACGTAGTGCGCAGTACTTGCAAATAAACAGGTTCTGCGAAAGCTGCACGCTACTTATTATTATAGGTTAGGTGCCTTTCTTTCTGTGGCAAAGAGTCGTGCTACGTTCTTCCACACTTTCTCCAAAAGTTTGTTCGGGTGGCTACTATTGTATTGTGTGGAGGAAAAGCTGACGATGATGATTGCAGACTTCGCGACTTACACAGCCAAGGATGCATTCTTTAGAAAAGTACTAATATAGTTAGCAAGCAGCAGCAGTAGAATAGATAAGTAGGTACGTACGTACATATACTTCCTGGTAACCTATAAACGCACTACTACTACAAAGTGGAAAATATTGCACGAAAGTATATCAAGGCTGAGGAGAAAGGATGTTAAAAAGTAGTCTACAAGGTTTCTCATTTCGTCAAGCAAAAGTAACTTAAGTCAAGTCATACCGACTCAAGGCAGTAATTGTATACAACTAAACTCCGTTAGGGAAAATCAATGAGGAAAGAACTGCGCAAGGAGAAAGTTGAAACAGGTATCGTTAGACGGGAAGGGAGATAGAATTATTGAAGAGACATTTTTTATGCATTAGTAAAAAGATGACAGGACACTTCATGAATACAACAGAGACGAGCTGAACAGCGAGGGGAAGAATAATGCATAAGCTATTCCAATCTTACGTAAAAAATATGTCCGTGTGTAACCATCCGTCCTTATCATGCTCCACACTGTTTTGCTTTCTCCTAGGAATACAAGAAGCACTGAAGAAGGTGGCACATTGGGTACAAAGGTATCCGAAATTCTAAATTCTATACGAGCAGGATATGACAAACGTGTTCGGCCAAATTACGGAGGTATCTCATCACTTTTTCATCTTTTCTACCTATGTGACTATTATCATATCAGTCTTTTGTGATTCAATAATGTAAATACTTGCCACCCTTACATTTCCATCAGTTTAAAAGTAGATTGTTCACAACGAGTTTCCGTCATAATCTACGTTTTTTTGTACTCACGTCTCATGTCTAACTTTTTGTGTGAAAGAGAAAGCGTCTTTTAGTTGTTTAAATGTGAATGGAATTAAAGCAGTTCCTCCTCCCAGGTGAACCGGTAGTGGTTGGAGTGACCATGTACGTCCTCAGCATTTCCTCACTCTCTGAAGTTCAAATGGTACCTACCAAACACAAACACGTTCAATCTTTAGCCCTACTCAGATTAGTTTGCATGACATTATCTTTATTATTATTATTGGAAGTTAACTTCGTTTCTTCAAAATATTTCCTCCAATTTATTTTTTGTTCATTTGCTTCAAGCTCTTCCTTCTAAGCTTCATGCACTAATTCTTTCTCTCTCTCTCTCTTTCTATCAACAATCTCCTGACTCCTCCTGAACTCTTGTTCTATAAAAAAAAATTACATGGTATTCTCTACAATCGACGTGTAAAAGAAAGATTGGTCTGAAGTGTGAGGGTGGGGACATTGTAAATGATTGTGTATCTTTCTATGAACCAAGTTTTTAACCGATGAGTTGCTTAATATGACCAGGTGAACCCGTGGTTGTTGGAGTGACTATGTATGTACTTTCCATCAGCTCTGTCTCTGAAGTTGAAATGGTACTACTTTTTACTTTGTCATAATCCAATCGACATATGCCCTTATAATGGTAGGACACTTTATATTCTTATCATTCCTCTCTTCTTTTCTCTATTTCACTATCAACGATACAAAATTACATGATTACACGATAAAAAGATCAATCCTTTGGATATCCACTTTCTTCTTTACTCTTACCTAAAGACTTTCCCTTCAATGAGAAGCACTGGGTAGTGCCCAGGTAGGTATTTTCACTTTAAGTACAAAATCGCAGCTTGAAGCAACTACCCCATCCTTTTTACCAAACTGAAATGCTTCCCCTTTTACACTTTAGAAGACTGTTGAAGCAACACATTTCTCTTTAATCAAATCATGTCAGCTAGGAATCGTGTCTCATCTGTCAATGTCCTTAGCTTCGTGTTGTTTCCAGAATCCGCTAACATGAACTTCGAGAATCAATGAAAGCTTTTCACCAATTAAACGTACCTACTCCATCTTCACATATATCTGTCTATCTGTCCTGTCAGTTGGATACCTTCTTCCTTTTTCTCTGTCATTACTTACTTTCTTCTTCTCTCTAACTAACAACGCTTCTGTTGAAATGGTTCATCCTCATCCCCGTCATTGCATTACACTCCTTTGTCATTCTTACCTCGCTGAGAAAGTCCAAAATAAAGAGGAACCTAGATTTCTTGAGAAGTTTAGTGTGTTACATATTATAGTGGTGGTGAGGTGGATGGACCAAGGCAACAGCAATCTTGCTTACTTGCATGCCTCTTTTCTTTCTTTCCTTTCTTTATTTCTTTCTTTCTATGACTTTCTTCTACTGCCTTTCTCTTTCTAAACAAGTATTCGCTATTCTATTCATACACTAGAGGCGAAAGAAATGTAGCTTGTTACTGAGATGCGAATTGTAAAGAAAGTTGTGTACATTTGCAAGGATTTCACCGTTGACTTCTACTTCCGTCAAATATGGAAGGACCCACGTTTAAAATTTAGTGGACCAACTGGCGTGGACACTCTCTCTGTACGAACAGACTTTTCCCAATCCCGTAACAAATATATTTCATATAAAATTGTGAAAAGGTGGGGACAGAGTTCCTGAAGACATTGTGGGTGCCGGACACATTTTTTGTAAACGAAAAGAAATCCTACTTCCACACGGCCACGACTTCAAACGAGTTTCTCAGAATCTCAGAAAATGGGGACGTGTTGCGTTCGTTAAGGCAAGGAAGAAGCAATAACACGAAACGAAGGAAATTTATAATTCATGTAATTTTTGCAGGTTGACGGTGACTGCGTCTTGTCCTATGGACCTGCGCTATTTCCCAATGGATAGGCAACTTTGCACTATAGAAATTGAAAGCTGTGAGCCACCATTTTATTGTATTTCTGTACAGCCGTTGTCTTTAGTGTGTTCGCAGTGTTATCTTATGATGATGAGATTTAGAAATGTAAAATTCCTAACAGGCTCATCCTTTCCCCGTGTATCTGCATGATCTTGTCGTAACTCATGGCATGTGTGTCGTATGATATGATCCTTATACTAACATTACTTCTCACGTCGATGTGACCTTTTATTGTCGTGAGTATTTTGTTGTGTTCCGTGCGACAATTTGTATGAGCATGGCTTTGTTCATGGTTGCTTTTAGAAAAAAATGGATGTGTATACGTTTTATCTTCCAGCCCATTGGAACTTTTTTCACGCCCGTAACCAGTTGAATTTTTTCCCTATCCAAAGAATTATAACCAGATTGAATTTTGATAGTTGGATGCAAGGGCTCCAGTTGTTTGATTGAACGGAACCGACGTTATAAAGCATGTCAGAGAAAGTAGTGTACAAGAGATGTAGACAAATTGCATGCCGTGCTGCAACAGTAACTTTCACCCGTTTCATGGATTGTATTTTGTGGAGCTTTCAACAACTTTACACTGATTGAATGTAGAAAAGCAACAATCAATGCACGACTGTGTTTCACTTTAGTCTCCTTGAATGATATGCATGTGTCATCACTGCCTTGTTGTGCAGAAAACGCACGTCAAGTTTGCTGTGCAATGTCTCACGATGCCCCACATAAAATCACTATAGAGTGTAGGCAGAAATCGCCAATGTGCAGCTCATTGAGCCGAACAAAAAGTGGTTCAGCTTATCTATGCTGTGCATTCCTATGTAAACTGCTTAGGACACCGTTAAACTTAAAAAGATTTAACGTAAGTAACCGAGGCTCAACCACTTTTCAGTCGTCTGGGACTTGTAAAGTGTTACAAACAATTTATAATCGATCTTTTTATCGATTTTACTCTAATCCTTGGTACATGACTTTTTACGGGGAAATATTTCCGACGTGTTTAAAAGGAAACGCGTAAAAGCCTTATTTCTAGCGTGTGGGTAACGGATCTTGGTGCCTATTAAATAGTTGGTTATACGATGGCGGATATTGAATACGTGTGGGCAGCTGGTCGAGACTCCATTGGAATTTCGTCAACTCTTCAACTTCCACAATTCAGCGTCCTGGGTCACAGACATACGCAAAGGCACGTCCTTCTCAGTACAGGTATCCAATCCCTTGTGTTGTACACGTTGTGCCCTTTTCTCTTCAATTTCCTTATCATCAACCTGCTCAAAGCACTCTAGTCAAATTGATCTGCTCTCAAGTCCCTCTCGAGTGTGCCGAATCCGCACACAAAACCCTCTTTTCCTTGCTCTCTTTCCCTGCAAATATACATTAGTTTTACAGCTTTTCTCAAACCCCTCCTCGAGTTGACCCATGGTTGTCAAGACAATAGGAAAAATATGAAAAGTTCATTTAATTCTTTGAAATTGACGAGCGTCTGTGAAAGAAAAGAAAAGGAAGCGGATGTTAGACTGATGATGAACGGGGAACGTGTAGAGTGCCTCTGAGGCGATAGGGATGCCTTCTGCACTCACTTTTACTCACTTTCACTTTACACAGTGCAACACTTCTTGGTCGTGTCAACAACTGTAAGTAATGTAAACGTAATGTAAATCATTATTGCATGCAGCCTGTTTCAGTTTGTCCTTTTGTGCATGACAGCATGCATGTCAAATTGTAGATGGTACTTTTGCATGACTCTCTCATTTAATAACTGACATGAACGTATAAAAGAACCAATTGGTAGGGGTGGGTGTTGTTGACCCATACGTACTTGTGAAACTAACTTTATCAATGTTTATACAAAAACCCTCTTTCCTTCATGACACGAGCCCATCAATATGAAACCTTCTACTAATTAAACTAACTAAAAAACCTCCCTTTTCGTATCGGAACTAAAAACCTGATTGATTGGAGGAAAACCCTTGAGAGACACCTCTAAGGTTACCAGTAACCATATTATGCCTCCCTTTAAAAAAACGTGTCTGTCCACATAAAGTAACACTGCGAATGACTACAGTACAACAGGCAACTGACTACCTGGAATACATACTTATGTGTAAAGTGCTTACGACTTTGCAAATTCTGAATGCAAATCTAGTTGGATACACGATGTCTGACATTCGATACAAATGGGCAAAAGGGCTAAATTCTGTCGGGGTAGCGAGTGACGTGTCTCTTCCTCAGTTTAAAGTCCTGGGACACAAGCAACAAGCCATGGAGATTTCGCTCAGCACAGGTTACCCCATTAAATCACATTAACTTAAAAATGTTTGATGGGCGAGCAAGAAAGAATCATGGATGATGAAGCATCCAGAAAAAACTAACTTTTTGTAGATGAAAAAGACGTAGTTGTCACAAATACAGAGATAACCTTACGTACTAATAACAATGTATACTTCTTGAGCTCGACTCTGTCTCTCTTTCCTCTCAACTTTCTCTCTCTATCTGTCGGTGTACCTAAATACTTTGTGACCAACAGCTTTCTTAAATACTTACATCTTTACAAGCACTACTTTTAATACTTTGTAACAACACTACTTAGGTAACTTATTATGGACTGACCAGACTCAATTCCACTCACCACTTTTACTTTTTCTGTAAACTTACACCACTCTTGAAAGTAGATTTTGAAAGTACTTATATTTATATGAACCAACTACTATTCGTACTTAAACTTATCTCACTTCACTCTCACCGCATACACACTGCATAAAACACACACTGACAAGCACCTTTTCAAAGACTCCTATGTCTTCTTCGACTTCATTGCCATTTGCCACAGCCAAAAACCTCAACTTTCACTTGAAGTCGACTTTCTCTCGAACTTACTACCTACTTTAAGTTCTTCACTTCGTATACGTAGGCTTCGACTTCGACTCGAGTTATCTTTTCGAAGGAATTCCTCTGTGCTCTGTAGAGGGAAAGCAGGAATGCTAACTTTTGTCAATCAATAGGAAACTACTCCAGACTGGCTTGTGAGATTCAGTTCGTTCGGTCAATGGGTTACTACCTCATCCAAATCTACATTCCATCTGGTCTCATAGTCATCATTTCTTGGGTCTCTTTTTGGCTCAATCGAAACGCCACACCGGCTCGAGTTGCTTTGGGAGTGACGACAGTACGTGCTGGTGACAGAATTGTTTCTCAACCTTTTAATAATTAATTTTGTCTCCCATCCAAAGGTTTTGACAATGACGACCCTCATGTCCTCCACAAATGCTGCCCTTCCAAAAATCTCTTACGTCAAGTCGATTGACGTCTACCTTGGGACCTGTTTCGTGATGGTGTTTGCCTCCTTACTCGGTGAGGCTCCTTTCCAAAGAGATCAATACATTTTTACATGTCTTCCTATTTTTTCCAGAGTACGCGACGGTTGGTTACATGGCAAAGAGAATTCAAATGAGAAAGAATAGGTTTCAAGCCCTGCAGAAAATGGCAGAACAGAAACGGGCAGCAGCAGCTGCTATGGACCATCGGGATGAACACCACGCCAAACAAACGGTGAGAAGAGGATCACTTTCTTTGGGACTTGACATAATGTGAACAAAATTACCTTTTTTTAGGAGGTTCGGTTTAAGGTTCACGACCCAAAGGCCTACTCGAAAGGCGTGGGGACTCTAGAGAATACTGTGAATGGTGCTCGGGGAGGTGCTGGGGGAGATGAGGAGAGTGCTCATCCTTTGCCCCCTGGCAAAGACATCAATAAATTATACGGCATAACTCCTTCAGATATCGACAAGTGGGTGACAAGACGCATTTCCTATCCTCTACTAATAATTGACATTATTTATTCCTTTGCAGGTATTCTAGAGTCGTATTTCCAGTCTGCTTCATTTGCTTTAATCTAATGTACTGGATTATCTACCTCCACATCTCTGACCAGGTGGAGGAAGACTTGGTCCTTTTAGAGAAGGGTGATTAGAGGACTGTTAGGGCGGAAGCGTCAGAGAGATCAAGTACAAACAGATTAAAGCTATAAGAGACCAAATTAGTTCGGTCGTACTAAATAAATAGTCAAGCAATCCGCAACAACAGAAATCCAAAGTCAAATTGCGACAGATCTCCAACAACCTCTCATCCACACTGCGTCAGTTAAGCTAGCAATAATACTCAGGAAGAATTCGCAGGTATGTAGTAGAACCATCATAGACTATATTGACCAACGCAGTGGTGAAGTTGTTTGATGTTCTGAACTCAAAGACACTGTGAAAACAAGTCGGCTGACTCCAAAATAAATGAAAGTGATTCTACAAACCTTAAGTGACCAGGGAAGGACAAGAATACATCCGTGGACACCTTCATTTCTTCACGCTTCCATATTACTTGGCCTTTCTATTCCGAATAATAAATGTAATAACGAAGTAAGTCGACGGACTTAAGCTGTTTATAAGTATTGTTCGGGCATTAAGAGCAGAACAATCATAAAAATGCATGTTAGTTGGTACGGTCGGTGAGTGTGAGTATGTAGCTGTAGTATGTAAAAGAAATTACTTCTTGGAGAAAGCAGGGAACTCGTGTGGGCTTCACTTCACAACCACTAACCACATCCACATCATTACAATTTGCTCATCATCATCACATCAAAAGAAACAACCTCACACACTTTTGTTTGTCCCTTCTTTCTTTTCTTCATTGTGGTGAAATACCTTTAGCCTTTAAAAAAATCAGAAATCAAAATAGCTGCCTCGTGCATGCGCAACTAATCATCATTATTGGAAAATAAGTGTAGCGAAAAATGCACTATACTTTTTTACATGGACACCCGCAACACGCATGTAACTTTTAGAAAGTGTAATAATAAACATTTTGTGATTTATTAGACGTAGTGAGGAAGATGATAGAAATTAGACAACGCTTACATAACTTTCACAAACGGATTTGGAATATCAGACATGCTAAAATACATTATTAATGATATATCACCAAGCTCTATTAATGGATAAAGAGAAATAAGAGTCAAATTGCAAATAATAATTTTAAAAGATTTGTCAAAATATGGAGCAAGGTTCGAATCTCTTATTCTTTGTACAACTGGTGCTATTTAAGTCCTTGTGATGGGAACTTGGAATCTTTTTAATAGTTGGTTGGTAGGGTGTCTAGGACTAGGCGTTAGTGAGTTGTGAAAGTTCAATTGCCTAAATGAGGAGACTATTCGGTAACCTTGTGTGGTAAAATATGTGAAATTGCGTCACTTGTCACTTGCCCAGAATAACCTGTTGTAATTTTTAATACACACAGAAAATCATACATTTTTTCATCCTAAAGTCACGCAATGAGTCTAATTATATAAGCAAATAATGATATAAATTGACTTGAAATCCAACAATGCAACAAATATTATCTTTTAAGTTTGTAAGTGCTTGATTTACTTTATCGACCACACCCGCAAGCCCACAATTAAGTACTCTTGTCACATTCCAACAACTGAATACTGAACAAACCATGTCATGCCTACTCACTCAAAAACACGTAAATTCGCATAATTTCATTAAAGACTATATACTAACAGTGGCGGAGAAAGCATCACTATAAAAGCAAGCACAGAAGCAGAAAACTCTCACACAACCCTTTTACAGCCAAACTAAAATGGTGCGAAGGAAAACGCCAAGTTATTTATGTAGTGTAAAGCAGCAAATTATGCACACATAATCACAGAATCCATAGTAACGGATCATTTGTATTACAAACCAAGCTCAACAAATTACGTGATGAAATTTACTATTGCTTTAGTTCTTTGTTGACTGCGGAAATTCGGAAGCCTAAAACCCACCTTGACCTACCTTCTCCTGAAGTAACGTTTGTATCTGGAACAAGACGGATATTCGAATAACATAAGAACACTTTCGGACAAATATGATACAATTTTAGTATCTATTTGTATTACTTTTCCTGCTAAGAGAAAACAATGTTAGCTTAGGTAGGTTAAAAAGTATGATTACACAGTGCGAATGGTCATGAAGACTGACCTTATGTAAAAGTAAGCTAAAAACAACACAGAAATTAAATGCTCTTCATTTTTGGTTCACGTTATTTGTCCCTACGCAAATGTATCGAAATCATTATTAGTTACAAGGATGAAAGTAGGGAAATATGTAAACTACAAAGTGTATAAAAATTAATAAAAACATGACCTTTCCAGCTAAATTTTTAGAAATTAGAAAATGAATTCATCGCCAACCAGCATCTCATTTATTAGCATCCGATTAAATTTTTATTCACTGTAGGAAGGAAGAAGGTGGCATTAAATTGTACACTAATTTATTGTTGTTGTGATGTTTTTAGCATATCAATCAAATCAAACTTTCAGTTCGATATTCTAAATCAAGGTTGCTGCAGAATAATAGTTGGCTCATGAATAATAAAATGCACAATTAATTAATCTTTGCTTACGCAAATCCCTACGATGATGACGTCCTTTCTCGAGTAAACAAAGTAAAGAAGCTCCGGTCAGAGATGGTATTGTGGTGAAACTGAAACCTATGGAATATATGCAGGAGCAGGATTCAAAAATTAATCTTAATTCTGCACAAGGAACAAAATTTCAATAGACAAACCATTTTCCTGAAACATTGTTATTTATCCATGTTCACGAAGGAAATTACCACGTCTCTCGCTTAATAATCAAATACTGTCACGTCAAACATCAATTTATTCCCATGAGGCATTGCACTGAGACTCGGAGTGAAAGTATAAGCCGTCGTTTCATGTTCCTCATTTGGGTTATTTTCGTCAAAGGAAAGTAAGGATGCTTGAGTAATGTGTTTCTTTCATGTATCACGTAAACCAATTCTCAATGGACAAGAAAAGGAAAAACATACTACTTTCCTTACTAATTAATTGCTGCTTTCAATATATAATGAGCTCTGTTGCAAGTCCGTCTGTCTTGGTACTGAAAGTAAGAATGCTCAGACAAAATATGTATATCCCGTTTACTTCACGAGGGTCACTGTTTGTCAGGAAATACTAATAATACATGAACTGGAATTATAATCGAGTCATACAAAATGTCCAAAATTAGAATAAAATACCAGTTTGGTCTAGTCTGATCTATTTTTAGTTTGGAGGATGAACCACTTCAATTCATAAAGGTTGCAAATACTAAATTTAGTATGTCTGAATCAATTTAGTGTGATTATGCGAAATATTGATACAAAGTCCACATTTTCTGATGTCCCCAAACTGAGGGCGTTTACTTGAGTCAAAGGTGCTTCTTGTCC
>JAQGCL010000831.1:0-10974 GCA_034699605.1 Isotomiella paraminor
GGCCTCCTCATATTTGTGAAACAGCTTCACGGGAACACGCTGGAGGAGGTGGTACGGGAGTACAAGGAAATACAGGTGCTGATGCAGACTTACAACGCAACGACGTCGGGATTCCTCCTTCCTTTCTACCTTGCAATGTTAATTGTTGGAGACGTAATTTGCTGGGCCATATCCATTCAGTATGCAAGTCACTTGATATCACAACCAATCCTATTGTGCCTTCCACTTCTGGGGACATCCGTCACCATCTTCATCCTTTCTGATGATGAATATAAGAAAGATTGTGCATTTTGGCAAGAGTTCCATTTTTGGTAATATCAATCGTCACACGGACCGTAGCATACGTAGGTGTACATACATAAGCTGTAACGTTTCGATCACTAAATAGGTGCTTCACTAAATGCTATTAATTCATCTTCATTTAATGCTGTCCTCTGAAACAAAGTATTGGTCTGCCATATGTTAAGTTAAATATACAGTAAAGCCGAGCACAAAATAAACTATTCCGTGATACCGTTTGTCAGCGGAGCCATGGGGTTGCTTTTTGTTTTTCGCATTTGCCATCCAGCCTTGTAGTAGTGAACTGGATTTTGGCGTTTCCGTAGGGCACTTGTTTACATAAACGTATAATAACTTCAGAACGTCTGGATTATTTTAATCTACGTCCGTCTTCCAGTACTAGTATACGGTCCCTGCCACATTGCAGCCCCGATGTAGTAATTCATGAGGGTATGGACCGCAACATGCGCCATGATAGATTCACCGAGACTCCGCCCAATTTGACTGCCATAACCCGCCGAGTTTTATCATACTTTCGGAGGTACTTTCCCATTCCGTCTCCTTTTAAGTCATTAGATAGGTAGTCAAGGTAACTTTTGAAAGAGGTAAGAACCTCTTCAGACTTCTGGTACAACTTAGCTGTAAGGATAAACATCCTGAAAATCATCGACATTCCGGTTGAAGCGTCCATGAAGAAGAAGTCGCTCGTGAATTCGACATCAGGTTCATTTATGATTGCATCGTTATGACAACGTCGCAAACCGTTTGAGCGTATCCAGGCATTATGATTCAACCCATCTGTCCAGTCCAGTTGGGAAAGAAATATATATGTGACACTTCGTCCTTCCCAAAGGCCTACCACTCCAGGAACTTTGGTTTGGAAAAGAATTTCCAGAATCAACCCGAAATGCACCCTTGTAAAGGTCCTTAGATTGATGTAACCTAAATACGGTTGTAAAATTAAATACAAAATCTGACTGCAGACAGGCACTGAACAGACAACTTCATCCTTTGATACAGCTCCCGCAGAACATTTCTACGTGCACACAAAACAAGGTCACTTTAAAAGGTTGTATCCTCATAATCTTATCTGATAGTCTCAATTGAATGAGAGAAGTAGAGGAAAATCGTGGACTGGAATGGTGATATTGCGGATCGATTGCGAATTAGATATTGCGAAAGTCTCCTAAAGTAAGAATGCCTTTGGAAGAATCCCTTGTTTCAGGCCTTTAAGGTTTTTCACAAAAGCAAATCTAGTCAATTCTCAGTCATCCTAGATCTGTCCCAAGAGATCGTACATTTAACAGCTTTTTATTGGATGATTGGGCTTTAGTTGGTCCCGATTTTGTGAAAGTGACCTAAAGGATGAAGCTTGAATGAATCATACAGACGTATGAAAAGGTAATATGAAGACACGACATTGGTAAGAGATTTTGACACCGAATGTTACCTAAGATAGAAAGGAACTGGTGTTTCCAAAATTGCTACCGTAAACTCGTAATATTGTGGCCGTAGAACCTTCAATTTCAACCATGAATTCACGTAGTTCTCAATCCCCCTCAATCAAAGGATACCTCAATGTTTTGCACAGAACTTGCCAATACAAAATTATAAATGAAAATAGGCCCTAGCCTGTAAAATGTTAGCCGAAATGGGTAATTTGATAAACGAATAAAGTTAGCCGATATGTTCCATCCGAAAAATCAATAAAGTCGGCTGACACGGCCCATCGGCGAAATCAGTAAAGTTAGCCGATATGTCCCCTACGATAAAGCAGAGTAGTAAAAGTATTCGTATCGAAAACTTCTCCAGGCTTTCCCTATGGTTTACGAAGTATATCCGGGCAGTACTGGTATCTCCAGAATAAATCCATGCGTTCACCGTGCTGTACCAAAATATCTCTTGGCTTTTCCTATGATGTACCAAAATAGAAGTGATGTATGCCACAACACCAAAAAAACTCCAGGCTTTTCCTATGCTGTACCAAAATAAGATCCACCTTACATTCTTACCCTATGCTTTACCAACGTATATCCAGGCAGTACTCGTATCTCGAGAATAAATCCAGCCGTTCACCAGGATTTACCAACATCAATGATGAAAACACAGAATTAATACCTATCTTTGTACGTAGGAAGGGCCTCGACAACAGCCTATCCACCAAATGTTCATCAATCCTTTAATACGTCACTAACGAACAATACAATTTGAATATTGCAACTTCCGAACACACATGCCTTTCTATAGTATATAATTAAATACGTTCCATACTTTATGCACGACACCCACACCCAGGAAAAATAATCAATAGGTGATAAATTATGGCCATCTGTATTCATGGAAATTGGCAATGAGGTGTTTCACTTCGGCATTGTGCTGCTTTTTAGCCGGACAACCCTCGTAATGGAATTTCGAACGGAAAGTTGAAATCTTCCTTTCCTATGCCGCCTTTTTCCTTAATACCAACAACGGCCCATCCATTGCACTTCACCTGTTGGATGACGATGGATGTCAGCTTGTTATCTCTGCTGTGTTCAAACATGTCAGTAGTCTCCGTTCTAGATTAACGAAAAAGGGCGTAAACCGGTTTAATGGTTCGACTAAGTTAATGGATGGTGTGCAGTTGACGAAACATCAATCATGAACGGCTGTTGTGAGTTGCCTCTTCATAAGACAGTCATCCAGTAGCCCGAAGGTGCTGGATATTCCATTCCAACCTGGTGTCCGGTGTTTTTCGAGGGTCATCTTCCCCAGTCAGCTGAATCCTTGGGGGTTGAGCAACAGATTGGGATTGTGCCTGCGCCACCCCGTTTTGAAATTGAAGCACGAATCTGTCCCTCCTGTCATATGAAACTTCAGTTCTATGATGTTGCTACTGCAATGGTGGATTACTATCATTATTCGCCAGGTAATGACATGTTGACAATGGTCCCACTCCTCGTGATGAACAACTGTTACTTGGTGGAGGAAGAGCAGGGAGTTCCGATATTGGAGTAACCGTAGTTGGTAGATCAAAAGAAAAATTCCCGACGTAAGTTTCGCTTAGAAAAGGAAGGCAGCAACAGTACACTATAAAAAGAATGATCTTGATCAAGATGAGAACAGCAATCCACGGACCTTCTTCTTGTCCTAGGTTTACAATTGGTTCAGAATTCCACATTATACGCCTTTGAGAAAAATGTAATGGGCAGAAACAAGTCCTAAGCAACAAACTAAAGCAGTTTCACGCAGTTTTCGAAATAAACATTTGTGTTAATCCTTTACAGGGTTTGTGATGTGGCGTATACGTGGTTTCCTGTCTACCTCCTTTTTGATTTGAGTGATGGGTTGTGTTTCAGTATACGATACTATTAATTGCTTCATAACACGCTCTGCATGTTTTGCTCACATCTGGAAAAAGATCCAACAAGAAACGAATATAAAATATCGCTCGTTTTCCATCGTTTTCGGTTCAGCGAAGATCAGTTGTATCTTCGTTTATAGTTAAGCAACTCTTGCTTCTTCAATTTCTCCTTCACTTTTAGGCATCTGTCACCTTGCACATCGCTTTTCTTTGGCTGTGGACCTTCAATTTCCCTGCAAACTTGCCGAAGGGTCCACCGGTACCCAATAAAGAACTAGACAATTGGAATAAGCCATATGTCAATCCCTTGACGTATGGGACATAAAAACGTTTCTGTCCATAAGAAAGCGGTTTGTTGGAATTGTTCCACTTCTTCTCCGTTGCATCCTATCCCACAACGCATTATGTGCCAATCCTCTCCATGCATTTCCACAAGTAGCAAAATACAATGACTTTTTTCACAAAGAGTTGCTTTCTTCATCTGATTTTTAGATTATTATAAATGTGTTCCATCTCTATAATTCTTTTGTAGATGACCCAACGTCACAGAAACACACACCAAAAGAAAGCAAAGTAAATGTTGAATATGGCTAACGAAAACCTTTTACACTTCACGCACTTTGGAACCTTATTTCATTTTAGATTTGCAAAAAAGGTCAGGGTCGAAGAGTGCCAAAATCAAACGTCCAATAGTACCTCAATTTGCAACCGCTACTGCATTCTTTCCTGGCGCAGCCAATGTTCTTGTAACCATTATCCAGAATGTTTGCTTTGTGGGATGGAGAAACGTATCTTTATAATAGTGTTCAAATCCATTCATCTTTATCATGTATGAAAGATTCACCCTTGCTTGCACCCGACGCGATGCACAATTGATTTTGTGTAAACAATCGTGTGGAAAACTGAAGGGCTCTTCAACAGTGGGACGGTTTTTAATTAATTTTTATCTTTCCAAATGTCTGGTTTGTCAATCAATATCTTTGGAACCTTTGGAAAAATTTTGGCCATGTTGAAGTGGGTATACCATGTTCAATTAAGTGCGTATCTAATCGCGAAAACATAAATAATGATCTGGTATCCTTAGAAATGATGAACAACGTAAGTCAAATGGTTTGAAGGTTTATGTTGGTATCACCAAAGTTATTGGCAGAACAGACTGAACTTAACTTCGTAGACCGAATAAAATTAGTTGCACCATGTCTATTCTAAAGTATCTTCTTTTTGCTTTGTTGACGTGGTCAGTTTTAACAGATCAGTTTGTTAGTTGTCAAATAGTTTCGCTTACCCCGATGCGTTCCAAAGCTTCCTTACCATTACCGAGGGCAAATGTGGGTGTGGCCGTTGACCAGGAGGGGGATAACATCTACCTTTTCGGAGGATGGACGGAAGGTGAAGGCGCTGAATTGTTTACCGACATTTCAAAGTTTAGCGTCGAAAATGATACACTTTCACCCGTAACCACATATCCATATCCTTACCTTGTTTCTCGAAACAACATTGTCCGCAATTCGGAAGGCAAGTTTGCTTTTTTTGGATTCTTCGACCCCTACCATTCCCACGTTCTTGTGTTTGATCCAAGTTCCGGTGAGTCTGTCGTCGAGACTGGAATGATGGAAGACGTCATCGTGCTGTCCGCTCCTGTCATTCAGGGTAGTGAGAATTGGGACGTTCTTCAATTCTTTGGGGGCGCGTCATCAAACTTCCAATCCTCTATTTTGCGGCTGAACCTCGACTTTTTGATACCTTTATGGCCGGGTAACAACACCCTTGAGGGAGGGGAGGACTACGTCTACGCTTCCTGGAATGAAGGAAAGGAATTCGTGTCCCTTGTGTCAACGCAAACGGATGCCTGGGGGAACTTGATACTCAGCCTTTGGAAGTATCACGTTTCAAACACTACTCAAACCTTCTTGACAAACCTACCCTCATCAACTTTCCTACCTGCCATGGCATCGGACGGGGAGTCCCTATTCCTCCTTTGTGGATCGGGACCAGTGTACGAGACCGGTGTTGTTCGGGTGGATATGAGCACAGGAAAACTGAGTGCATACCCCCTCACATCCGCTCTTCCCATCCATGATATGGCGGGAGTCGGAATGGCCTACGTCACAGCACCGGTCGACAAACTGTACCTGTTTGGAGGCAGCAGTGTCCAAAACGAAGAAGAAGGAGGGACAGATGAGATTTGGTCCATCGACCTCAGCCCACTACGGGAATGACGGAGGGAACAGGGTAGTCAACTACAGTAGGCTATTATGAATGAAAATGAATCTAATGAAGTTTCCAAAGGTAAAGAGTGTACTACATTGTAAGGTATATGAAAATTACGTTAAATAATAGAGGACAGAGAGATTGAAACTTCTAATTGAATGGTTCTAATAATATACAAAGTATGATAAGCTACTATTAGATAATGAAGAACGATGAATGAATGACAAAACAAATGATATACATAATCGTTAACTACTCAAAAATTTTAGTTTATCTACTCTTCCCCCTACACAAAAATAGTGCTACGCGTAAAATAGCGTGGGTCTGGGGTCTTGTGGGAGTTTCGTGGGAGTCGGAGTCTCTTGGTCTGGAACGCCAAAGAGTTCAAGAGCTGACAGAACTGAAGGAGATAAATCGTGAAGGAGATCATGTCGTTGAATTGTATCGTACATAATCCTTGCTAAGTATTGGAATTCTTGGAGGGAATTCCAACCACGGCGAGTCTCGTCAAGGATATCCCTGCGAGTGGCTTGTTGAAGGAAGGTAGTAGGGAGTTCCTTGATCCTGAACGGAATCATTGGAAGTGGGGGAGGGAATTGAGGTCGAGGACCCGCAGAACAGTATCGAGAAGGAAATTGCCGTCTTTGTGCCATCTAGATGGAATCAAAAAGTAGGTTGTATAACACTGAATTACTATGTGAGTCGGGCAACAAGGGTTGCAGCTAAGGCCACAAACTAAAGCAGAATTACCTTCTCAAAATTGAACTAAAGAATAGATTCTGTAACGGTGAGTGAAATCGTAACTGTGAAATCGTAAATGTGTAGAGAAATCGTAATTCAGACTCGTACGACGCCCAACACTTTAACACAGTATAAAGAATAGTTAACACTAATTAAACACAAATAATTTGTGAACAAAAATAAATGAAAGTGCGAAAGTAAAAGGAGAGGAGGACCGGGAGAAAATGTTAGGTGGATAGATATGCGGTTAACAGAAAAGCGAATCCGAGGGCTGAACCCTTAAAAGGACGCTCATAGAGGGGGTGGGAAGTACGCGAGGAAAAATACGGACAGATTTATTCGACTTGTATATTAATTGTCGAAGCAACCTTTTGGCGATGTAAATGCTTTGTAGTAACCCCATAGCGTGAAGCCTGACTCAAAAGGATGTAAAAAGTTGAAAGAAACGTGCTGCTGCTGAAGTATACATAGGGAAGAAGCATGTGAAATGAGGCCGAGTAGATTTGAACATTTACTCGACTATGAATGGTCAAGATGAAGGGAAAGATGTAGAGATACGAACCAACCACCAAATGCACTTTGTCTTTCTCATAATTCTGATGGATATATCTACTCGTCTGAAAAACGCCCCATAGATTTAACTTTCCCCTGCATTGGATTTGATCCTTGAGCTGTATGTAAGTTATGGTGAAAGGAAACATTGCATAATTCAACAGGTCCCTTCCATAAAAACCCAAAGAAAGGAAAAACATCAGGACTACCTAAATGGGGACACGAGGGGAGGACTCGCTTAAATAAACATAGAGCAAGAATTTAAAGGTGGAATGAGAAAAAGATAGGATTCCAATTAAGTTAATTCGATTTCCGAAGGTCCTGACTTGGCTGACTTGTAGGACTTCCGCGCTGCAAGAAATTAGAAGATTGTTGAGTTATCACTACTTTGTGTCAATTTATGCCTAAGCTAGATACTTCAGGCCCTACTACAACGGATAGATAAATTCGCACCATGAGGACAGAATGTCGCAACGTACCCCCAACTCTGTTGGAGAAACCCAAAACAATATACATACGGATCCCTGTCTCAATTTTACTTGAGGAATATGGATACTCTCATGTTCTTATTCTTGAGGGGATAGGGACAAACAAACGTCAACGCAGGCCACCTGGACTAGGCAGGGCCTCTACTATTTCTTCTGTCCGTGGTATTGTAAAAGAGGATATACCAAAAATAGAAAAGAAAGAGGAAGGGCGAAAAACTGGACAATATGTGAAGGGGTTTTTAGGAGGATCATGGACAATGCCATTGTATTGTCTATATCCTCAGCTGTATGCAATATATAAAATGCTTCTATGAATTGCCTGCGTAAAAGTTGAATCTGAGAACAATTGATGGCAGAACTACTCGGCCTTTGGTGACAATGAGAAGGTGAGCTTTAAATACGAAGTCCCTAGAACCAGGCATACGACAAAAGAAACCCAATGTGTATTGTTGCTGTGTCTAAATCACATTTGATCTATTCATTGATAAAAAGGAAGGGGAAAACTCGAATAAAAGAAAGTCATAAATTAGACGAAGGGTTTTAGAATGGAAGAAACAAAATGCAGGGGCGGACGCAGTCGCACAAGTTTGCACCGTGGCTGTTTACCCAACAAGGTACAACTAAATGAAATAGGGCAATTAATATTATACAAATAGGAATCATGAGAAGCCAACCATCGTCATGTAAGTTTCAAAAAGTGTTAAATTATTTTTCAATTTTTAAATGAGGAAGCATAATTAGTCAATCCAACGAAGGATGATTAAAATTGTACCCTAGTGTAAAGTGTAGAGCCGCCCCTGTTAAGCCCTCGGAAAGAAGAAGAGAGGTGACATCGGATCATGCGAGATGTACCTTTGTGTAACAATGTCTTCTTATTTCTTCTTTGCTCATCAATGTTGACTTTTGAAACGAAATTCTAAATAAAGGAAATAGAATGTGTCCAAAAAAAATCTTTTCACGGTCCCTTAGTCTCAACCAGTAACATGTTGGAGGCAGGGATAAGTACTGTGTTGCAACAAATTGCTCCGCAATGGCTCCCAGGGAATTAACAAATTTCCAGAGAGATTTAGAGTTAGAAAAGTAGGGTGGCCCTGATGGGAAAGAAATTAGTGAAGCTCAGAAAAAGTTAAAAAGTGTCAAAAGTGACAAGATACATCTCGAGAATGTAGGAACGTTCAGTTATTATGCATCCTGCAGGAGCAGAAATAATAAAAAAAAACAGAGTGCAATGCGCTGCCCTGGATTGGAGATGCGGGACTTTCATGTAACTAGAAAACGTAAAAAAGGGAGGAGAGGAGTGAAAAGAACAGTGAATTTAAGTTCTCAGAAAGACAAATTAATCGTCCCAATAGAATGGGCTAATCGAACTATCTGCAAGGCTCACGAACGCTTAGGTAGTGGCCATATTGGCGTTGTTTGTTACGACCTTTGTCGTGAAAAGGCTATTTATTGTGATGAAAACCGTGGCGTAACAACGCACTCATACATCAAATCTACCATGAAGAGGGGGATTGAAGATAAATATAATATTCCTAACATCCGAATAACCATTAAATGACCTTGCCGTAAAGAACCAACGATTCCATGATGAGACTTTGGGGTAAGTTGAGATTTGTAGTATATACTGACCTAAAGCAAGTTTACCATCATCAAAGTTATACCGTTGTTTTATTCTCTTGCATGATGGTATTTTTATTTTTGTTGTAGCACATTTAGTTATTGGTGCTCGGGTATAAGGAAAAGTAGGTGGTTTGCATGCATCTTTTTGTTGTCATGCAGAAATGCCTGTATTATGTTATTATATGAGAAAGGAGAATGTTTGTAGGACAAAAAATGGGTTGATTGATAAAACAAATAAATGGGAGAGACTGAAAAGACCTTTAAACTTACAATGTAGAGATATGTATAAACAAAAGAAATATAGCTCTGATTTTGTTGTACATGGTTTTTGATTGAGTAAACTTTCTGAGTTCTCCATAAATCCATAGACGTTTATGTCATGTTCTCAATCCTTAAACTCATCTTGTCCTACTAGCTTCCCTTCATATTCATTAATAAATCTTAGGATGGATAAAAACATCAAGAAGTAACTGCTCGCATTACCTTCATATGAACACATTGAAAAAGTACTTTTTGTTCAGCGAGGAAAGGCATGAAGCAGAGAGCGTGGGAAAAGTGAGATCCGACGTTAAAAAAAGAAAGTGCGACATTGAGTCGTATGTGTTTGTGTTGCATGGTGGCGCGGTAACCTGCTCGACTGATTTACGCAAGAGAAGAGCTGTATCCCACACTGTATGTTTTATCTATTTTTATTTGTAGACGTTATATCATTGTTGCATTCATGAAGGGCTTTCCTTGTACTCCTCAATAAATAGATTTAAACTCCTCAATAAAAAGGTTAAATCGAGTCGGAGCCAATGGAAGAGAAGAGAACTACAAGTCGATATAAACTTTATGTCATTTCTAAAATCACTCATTCTCGCTGAACTCAAGCTTCATGAAGCCAGTAGTGATTCAAAACTACTTATGACCTAATTAGAACTCTAAAGACGAAGTAATGGGACCAAGTTACTTAAATAAAATCTGAAGAACAATCAAATTTGAAAACAAATAAAATCTGAAGAAAAATAAAATTAGAGGCGGCAGGGAGGGGGATGATGAAGGCAGTCAACCCGACAAGTATTCTACATTTGTTAAATTTAAATTAAATCTTCATTAAAATTTTACTTTTGTCCTCTGTAGAGGAGAAAAGGAATCGAGAAGGTGGAAGCGTTCTCTAGTAGTGAACAAAGCAGAAGGGAAAAGAATGAAATTATGTACCACATGGTGGGGCATATTGTCATATAAAGGTTTCTCGCTGCCCGTATTGCTATCTTTTTTTAAAAATTATGTATGTGCTTTTAATTGCAGACGCAATGTAATCAATATAAGTTGTGAAGGATTCAGTAAAAATCATAGGTACATTGTAAATAAAGATTTTTATCGGAGTAAAAGTTATAATGAACTAAAATTAACCTTGGGGAGAGGAAGAAGAGTCTTAAAGGTAGGGAATGCATGTAGTGGAATAATTGATTCGTGTGTTGATAACAAGTCAACGCCATGTATTAGTTCATCACTGATTTATTCTCATAACAAAAGATGTTAAAGGTTTTAACTTTCATTACCCATGAAAATGTTAATCGAAATAACATTTTACTGCCATCTGGCTCTCTCTAGTAGTCTTATTGTCCCATGAAAAATGTTACTTTTTGGGAAAGTTAAGAATTGGAAATAATGGAAATAATGCGGATGATTCAAACATATCGTATGGAATTAGGTAGTGCGTTGCTTTCATATTCTATTGAGTTCCTACAAGCAAAC
>JAQGCL010000832.1:0-10971 GCA_034699605.1 Isotomiella paraminor
TTTGATAAATAAATAAAGAAACAGTCAAATACAAAAGAATCTTATTTGTTTATTTTAATCAAGGAAGAGAGAGAGAGGTTATAAAAGATTAGTTTTATCTCGTTCACACTCTGTTGCTCACTGACTCTCTCATTCCTTAGCTCGTCTTCGTATACTTCTCGTATACCTAAATTGGTTACTTTACTTAACAATGTTTGGTATAATATATATTACCATTCATCCTACCAACAGGTCTTTACCTTGCATAAGGTCATATAAAGTGATTCACATACACAAACCACACCAGGGTCTACATAGTAAAGTTTAATAGCCTACGTCATGTTCACACTACAAAGGGGTTTACATTGTAATGCTTATGAGTAACCTACTTCATATCTAAACTACACAGGGGTCTCCATAGTAAAGCTTATGAGTCATACAAACTACACCGGGGTCTTCATAGTGAAGCCTATGAGTGGTACAAATCATACTTAAACTACACCGGGGTTGGTGTTGTACAGACTACACCAGCGTTGAGTGTATAGACTTACTTAGTTGATAGACATTATGGATTACAATTTACACCGGGGTTCTCATATATTGTTGTGCATCATTATTATGCACTTATGCATATCGGATGCATCCATTATGAGCATATCAACACAGTGGAGTGTACGTATATTAGTCGGGCATCAAGACTTGGAGACAGATAATAAGAGAACGAGGGGAGCGCAGCAATTGCGGCATGTCACATCTAGAACTAATTCGGTCATAGTGGCACTTTTCTAAGTTTTGTTTTTATTGGATACATCAACTCTGAAAGGAAACATTTGATTCACACCTATCCTTCCTAATAGTAACAAAAAACAGCTGGATCAGTCACTTCCCGCGTTGCGCATGAGGAGCATGTGAACAATTGTAGCATTGCACACATCTATTGCGACTAGTCCTTTAGACATTTCCATGAAGTTATTTCCAAAGCTCAGTTTTAGGGATTGAAGAGAATCCGCTGTGGCTCGGGTCAACTTTGAAGGCTTTTTTGTAAATTAATTAAGATTGATTGAATTGATGAGGTAGTTAGAAGCGCTTGTCGGTTTTTCAAATCTGGATTAAAGACAGTGAAAAACTTCTACGCAAAGCATCAGTGTCTATTTCATAATTGAAGCTTTAATCATTGGAACCTACCCATTTCGATTAACCCACTGTAGATAAACCCACTAATATGCATCTTCAAACTAATAAGATCTGTTCAAAGGCAGCGGATGTTTACTTTACATAACTCCGCATGTGACCTTCGCTTAGAACATACTGAAAAGATAATTACTATTTATAACATGTAATTGCGTAACAAGCTAGAAATATTTTCGAATCACAGATCAAACGTCCTCCAGACATAAAATAAGATTAATATTGATACCATCAGCATGGCAATGACCATGGGAAAGTAGTATGTAAACCATCCTTCATCCCTCCTAATAAAGGGTCTACCATCCAATATTGTTTTATTCTTTTTCAAACTTTTATAAGACACAACTGTTTCCTTATGCCTTGTAAAGCTAATTATGCCTCTTTTTTGGAATGCAACAAACCGTATGTACGAGTGAGTACCTTTGTCTGAAAAAAGCATTCATCGAAATGACATTACCTTACATACCGCATTAATCAGATGTCAATCTTTGTGGTAGAATGAAAAGAAATAATTCTTGATGCAAGACGAAATGAGGTACTCCTTAAGTAGCTATGGTCAATATGTTTATGCGTTTATGTCAAACGTTCCAGGAAAAAACGTCGCACCCACACACAAGGGACGGATTTAATTTGTGTCTCTCTTCGTAGGTTTAGATAGCAATGCAGTCGTTGAGTTGGGAAGGAGGCATCAGCATTGCATTGCCCCTGCCACCGGCATAACTCAAACTGCTTCCTACGATCTTGTCTGTTTCCTCCTGCTGCTGAACGAGAGTGTGTGTTGTGGCAATTCTTGCTTCATGTGAGAATGAGAACATGCATTTGCCATCTAAATGTATGGCGACTCCAATTTTGTTTTTGTCAATTGCGGACGACTGGTTTGGTCTTTTTACAAAATTGAAGTGGATCGCCGTAGCATAAATCAAGGCTCTCCTGCCCCTGTGAAGGAGAGCCCCGATAAGCATTTCTGGGATTAGCTAGATTGCCACGCAACAGACAACCGGACTAACGGACATTACAGCTGCATGAGAATGCTGAGTGAACGCATAAAGGAGTACCTTAATAAAATATTGATATGTTGATTCATGCATCCCCGTGGGCACAATGTAAACAATGTTTAACCTCGGTGGAGAGAACCACAAATTGTCAATACATCATTAAAATACCAATTTAGCAGAAACATATGAATTATTGATTTCTATGTTTATCAGCAAATAGGATTTGATTACATGGACATTACTTGAATAAATGTTAGATTCTGACGACAAGGGTTATTTCTTATAATTAAAATTCACTATAAATCCAAACGTCTCCAATGGAAAACAGACATTTGATAACTATAGATAAATGCCATCCACGCTTTCTATTTCATTCGCCCTAACCATGATTTCGGAAAATAAGGAGCCATTGAACTATGCCATTGTTGACCAAATTCATCATCACCAAGGACGTTGACATTTCCATGAAGTTGGAGCCGAACCTTAGTTTCAAGGGGGACAACTTCTGAAGCATCTTTCTCATGAGTCGCCTCTGTCCCACTTCTTCTTTCTTTTTGAACTCATGCAGAACGCCTGAACTGGACTCGTAAATGTATCCCATAATGTACCCCCAACCAAGGATAAAGATTGATGACAGGGCTATAACGTAGGGGAGTATCAACAGCATTGGTTGAGACGTCATGAGGTGAGAATACTCTATCGTGAGGGATGTGGCTATTATGTCCACAGTACAAAAACCGGTCAGAACGAAAGGCACGATAAAAGTGGCCATGATTGAGTTAAACTGCGTCATCAAAAGTTGTGGGACTTGATATTCATGTACCTCATTACCACCATGGGACCTATAATGATTAAATTAGACTCCAATAAGTTCGAATGTTTGGTAATGCACCCTTTTAGTCGCTCTACATAAACCAGAATTCCAGTGGATGATGTCGCCATGCAAAGACATCCGCAATACGCAGCATTAGTGACCAATGCAGTCCACGCAATTCCCTCAAGAAGTCTACAAATCGTTTTGAAGGGCACGCTGTGTGACCCAGTTTGTATCCAAATCCAAGAATTCAAAAACGGAGGTGTGTCCGGAAGGCAGGTTGTGACACAAAATACCAAAGGTCCTAAGACACTAACGGCAACCCCATTGACGAGAACAACTTTCCCAAACATGATCAGAGGATCACCTGAAACAAATGGACCTCAGAAAACTGTTGCAGGGACATAGAACTTTCACAAACCTTCTTCTGTTGAGAGTGTACGCCGTTCTTCATATTTCAGCATTGCATTCAGTAATCCTGCTATCTCCGAACCCATTAGGTGCACAAAAATGCTGAGAACGAGCCACATTGTCGCCGCCAATAACCAAAACCCTGTCATAATTGTGTCCTGGCTTGACAGCCTTGCAAATGAAATGTAGGTGTTGGCGACCAAGCCAGAAATGTAACAGACGATAAGTAAAATGACGAAATAGCCGTACGGCTTGCGATTCTGCTTTGTAGAGAAATATCCATTTTTTTGGAAGCCAAATGGTCTGAGCCCGGTTGCTCCACAGACCCTGCTAAACCATGTCAAATAAGGCTTCAAACGGCAATAGAACATTGCGTCGCCTGGATTGAGGGCACCAAGACTTTAATTATCTGGATTTGTCGACGAGGTTTAGTTGACGGATGAAGGCAAGAGAAAAAGTAATTAATTCCGCATGGCTGGTAATTCATTTAATTTATGAGCAATAACTGGAGCCTGAGTTGTACTCGTAATTAACTAATTGAAAGCAGTCATGTATGGTGCGTAGTGGTACGGTGTTTAGTGTTACGCCAAAGAAATATAATTAATTGTACAGAATCAGGTGGACTCAACCGATCCCATTAATTCCAGTAATTACATTTTAGACAAATTAAAATTGCTTTTCCCTCATGAGTCCCTCATGGCTGTGTACCATATGTCGTATGTGCAAATAGCGACTATATAGTGGCAAATAGTTACAATGAGATAAACAGACAGTTCAGACACTTCCCGCCTTCTTTTGTGTTATTAAGAATTTACGTTTTTGTGTTGTTTTTATTGGATAAATTTACACTAAAAAAGGAAACTTCTGACGCAAGCGTAGCTTTCCCTAATAGTGACAATTAACAGCTGGCTCAGTCACTTCCGGCGTTGCGCATGAGGAGCATGTGAACAATTGTAGCATTGCACACATCTATTGCGACAAGTCCTGTGGACATTTCCATGAAGTTATTTCCGAACCTGAGTTTTAATGGCTGAAGCGAATCCGCTTTGGCTCGGGCCAACTTTTTACCTGCTACCGCTTTCATATCCTTCACAAACCGTCCAGAGACAAGGTTTATTTTTCCTCCCACATATTCAAGTCCAAGAAGTATGATCCAGCAGTCCACGTAGAAAGCAGGCATCATGAGAAGTGGGGGATTTGCAATGAGCAAGTTGTAGTTACTCAGGAATGTGAACCCGGTTATTACCTCCATAGCAATTGCAGTAAATAGCGTGAATGGCAGGTATAGGGATTGGACCGCTGCATTTAAGGAAGCCTGCAGACACCAAAGTTGTTGATACGTTTTGATGGATCCGAGGGTGTTCCAAGCCGCAATGTCGTTGACATGCGCCAGTAGCGCAATGGTGACAGGGATGAGACAAGATCCAGCGAAGAAGGCGGTAGAATTGAAACCCCATATCCAGAAGTACCCTTCAACCATATGCATAACTACTATAATAAGGTTCTTTTCTATAGGATGGACTGAGGAAATAAAGATGAGTAAGACTGATTGGATTTTGTAGAGAGAAAGGTTTGGTTAGTTTTATTCAGGATGAATAGCGAGAGAAGAATGGATACAGAACTGAGCTGAGGGCTCAGTTTTAAAGGAGAGAAAGTGAATCCGGAGGATTCACTTTCTCCTTACAATCTCGGTTAGCTTGAGAGACATTGCATGCGCATGGGTGGTTTTACTCAATTGACTTTCTCCTCGCGGATGACTGTAGTAAAGTGACTTTGTCACACTACCTTACCAAGAGTCCCAATAGGATTCCCTGTCTTCTTCAGTATGAGTCCCAGGAACGGAGGAACGCTAGGGAAGAGACAGTATCTTTTGTCACCACCATGGGACAAATTCGAATTCGTCTACTGCTAGATAAATGTGTTTTAATTAAGGGCAATATACTTCGAAGGTACATCTTGCTGTTCCGATAGTCGTTTCAAAATTGAAGTCTGTCCTCGTGAGGTTCGGTTGGTTTTAAAATGGATGTGGTGCCGTTTGTTCAAGAAAGCTTCAATTTTAATTGCTTCTCTTCGAGAAAGATTGAAAGATACGGAATTTCCTAGGACCGCCGACCGTTGCAATATATACCAGTCGTCTAGGCAAATCTTTGATCCCATCAGCTGATTAGGTTTAAGCCCCTTTTTCTTACTTTCGTGATAAAACGGGGTTGATCGGAAGCAAGAAAGCATATTTTGTATAAATTGGAATACATTCGACCTTTGATTAAATTGATGACGAGGCTACGCAGACGCTTGTTCTGGAATATTCAGATCTGCTTTAATCTGGATTAATGACAGCGTAGGCCCTTCAGGAAAAGATCAGTATCTGGTTTATTACTGAAGTACTAATCAATGTAACCTACACATTTCGTTTTATCCGCTGGTAATTAATTAAGATACATAATTCCGCATGTACTGCTCAAATTTATTTTATTCGTGTATTTGAAAATCGTCGTCGAACTAAATGAACAGCTGTATACTATTTACAGCAATTAATTGTGTGAAAGGAACACAAGATCAATTTTGTTCGATGAAAGATCAAGCGTATCCCAGGCGTAAAATAAGACTTACTATCACCGGCAGCTGCTTCAATGGTTTTAGACTTGAGTGTTCCAAAGCGGGGTGGACATTATTGATCTTGGATCTAGCAAGAGGCCATCACTAGGTCATACCTGGTTAGTAATAAAAGTAGCAACCATTCCTGAAAAGTAGAGCACTTAAATTGTTTCACTCACATCCTTTATTAGCCATATGTAATTATTTCCAGTCTCGTTCCCGTTTGCAGCATCTATTGAGTGCTGGAATATACATACATTAGCTCCTTCGCCATGTAACATTTTTAGTACGGTATTTCATGACATACAATGAAAATCTCAACCAGCGTCACGCCAAATGCCGATAAATCCGACTGTGGGGTGAAATTATAAGGTGGCATCTGTAGGCACCCATGCAAGGGGAAGGGCAGCATCGTATCGTGGTTGGTAAAATTGCTGGTAGAGTCCCTTTCGTTTCTTCAAAGCTCGTACCATGCCAAAGTCCGCTATTTTGGCATTCAAGTCTTGGTAAAGAAGGACGGTTCGAGCGGCCAAGTCTCTATGAATGACCCATTTGGAATGTTGGTACTCCATTCCACATGCCACTTGGTTTGCCCAAATGACCAGCTGAGTTGTATTAAGGATCGCCGGTCCGTCGAATAGTGAAAGTGTTCGTTTGTCGGCACTCACTTCGTCCAAGATGTATCCTTCGGGATCTCCAAGCCATTCAAGATAGTCTGGGATACTGCCCCTCTCACAAAGGTCCATCCCAATGTGTGCAGTTTCTGAGGATTCAGTGACTCTTCAGACCTAGATATATCTAAGTAATTGTAGCTAACCATCGAAAACGAATCTCTTGGTGACTGCTCCAATGAACTGCACGATGTTCCTATGGATCCCCACATTTTGCATGACAATAACTTCCATTAGGAAATCCCGATTGCTTCCAAAATCGTCCATGTTTTCCAGTTTTGTAATTGCGACGGGCCTTCAACCGGCTTTTTTGCCAGTCAACCTTTTAGTCTCTTTGTCCGTATGCATGAGTTCATAATCGAACCGTTAATACTTCGTTAAAATACCAGAAACATATGAATAATGCATTTATCTGCTTTTCTACATATGATTTGGATCCATAGACACTACTTGAACGGACGTATGATTCTGGACGTATTCTGGATGAATCGGTTATTGGATATGATTATAACTATAAGTCACTATAAGTCCAAATGTCTCTAATTGACTGATACCCGACATTTGATAACTCTAAAAGGCAATCTACGCTTCCCATTTCATTCGCCGGAACCTTCTTTCCGGAAAATAAGTAGCCATTGAACAATGCCATTGTTGACCAAATTCATCATGACCAGGGACGTTGACATTTCCATAAAGTTGGAGGAACCTAATCTTATTTTCAAGGTGGACAACTTCTGAAGCATCTTTCTCGTGAGTCGTCTCTGTCCAACCTCATCATTCTTTTTGAACTCATGCAGCACGCCTGAACTGGACTCGTGAATGTATCCCATGATGTACCCCCAACCGAGGATGAATATCGGTGACACGATTGCACTGTAGGGCAGTATCAATAGCATCGGCTGAGAAGGGATGAGGTGAGAATACTCTATGGTGAGGGATGTGCCTATTATGTCCACCACACAAAAACCGGCCAGAAGGAAAGGCACGATGAAAGGACCCATGATTGTGTTGAATTGCGTGACCAGAAGTTGTAGGACTTGATATTCATGTATTTGATTACCGTCATGGGACCTATGCAACGATTAAGTCAGAATCTATTCAGGTTGAATTTGGGGTATTGCACCCTTTTAGTCGCTCCACATAAACGAGAAGGCCCGCTGACGACGTAACCATGCAAAGACATGCGCAATAGGTAGCAGGGGTGACCAAAGCAGACCATACAATTCCCTCCACAAGTCGGCACATCGTTTTGAAGAACGCGCTGTGTGACCCGCTTTGTATCAAAATCCAGGAATTGAAAAACGGAGGTGTGTCCGGAAGGAAGGTCGTCACACAGAATACCAAAGGTCCCAAAATAACAAAAGCAATCCCAAGGACGAGAACAACTTTCACAAACATGAGCAGATAGTCATCTGGAAAATTGGGACCTCAGAGAAATGTTGGAAGGACAGAAACCTTTTACAAACCTTCGTTTGTTGAGGGTTTGCGCCCTTGCTCATATTGTAGAATTGCATTCAGTAGTCCTGCCATCTTTGAACCCCTAATGTTGACAAAAAAGGCGAGAACGCCCCATATCGTTCCCGCCAATGACCAAACCCCGGTCATAATTTCGTTTTGCCTTGACCTGTTCGAAAACGAAATGTAGGCATTGATGACAAAGCCGAAAATGTAACAGATAACAAGTAAAATCACTAAATATCGGAACGGGTTGGTCTTCTGTTTGGAAGAGAAGTATCCATTTCTTTGGTAACAAAATGGTCTCAACCCGGTGGTTCCACATAACTTGCTAAACCATGTCAAATGAGCCTTCAAATTGCTAAAGAACATTACGTATCCTGGATTAAAGGCGTCAAGAATTTAATTGGGTGGTTTGTTGTCGGAGTTGTTTAGTTGACTGATTTGAAAAGGGAAGTACTTAAATCACACAGGCCGCTAAGTCGGTTCATTTCCGGAGATGACAGAAGTCTGGGTTATAATTAACAATTATAAATGGTCAGAAATGGTGCCGAGGGCCACGGATTATAATTAGTGTTGCGTTGCGTAAACAAAGCAATATAATTAATTGTTCGTATATGCTATCAGGCGTAGTCAACCGAACCCTTCATTCTAATAATAACATTTTTAAATAGCTTAAAATGGCTGGGATTGTCCTTTACGGCGGGTTATGGGTTTTTATACTTTTCCACGAATATGATTTGGTTGCATACACACTACTTTAATAGACCTGTGAGTCTGCCTGTCACTATAAGTAAAAACGTCTGCAATTGAAACGCGACATTTGAACGCTATGGAAGGCCATCTGCGCTTCCCGTTTCATTCGCCGGAACCTTCTTTCCGGAAAATAAGGAGCCATTGAACAACGCCATTGTTGACCAAATTCATCATCACCAGGGACGTTGACATTTCCATGAAGTTGGAACCGAATCTGAGTTTCAAGGGGGACAGCTGCTGAAGCATCCTTATCATGAGTCGCCTCCGTTCCACCTCCACGTTCTTTTGGAACTCTTTCAGCATAACTGAACTGGAGTCGTAAATGTATCCCATAATGTACCCCCAACCGAGGATGAAGATCGGAGATATAGTTGCAATGTAGGGCAGTATCAGTAGCATTGGTTGAGAAGCGATGAGGTGAGAATACTCTATGGCTAGGTATGTGGCTATTATGGCCGCCGTACAAAAACCGGTCAGAAGGAAAGGTACGATAAAAGGGCCCATGATTGAGTTGAACTGCGTGACCAGAAGTTGTAGGACTTGATATTCCTGTATTTGATTACCAGCATGGGACCTATCCAAATAACGATTAAGTCAGAACCTCTTTACTTTGAATTTGGCGTATTGCACCCTTTTAGCCGTTTCACATAAACAAGCAAGCCCGTCGATGATGTAACAATGCAAAGACATGTGCAATAGGTAGCAGTGGTGACCAAAGCAGACCACACAATTCCCTCCACAAGTCTGCCCACCGTTTTGAAGAACGCGCTATTTGACACACTTTGTATCAAAACCCAGGAATTGAAAAACGGAGATGTATCCGGAAGGAAGGTCGTCACACAGAATACCAAGGGTCCCAAAATAACAACAGCAATCCCAATGACGAGAACAACTTTCGCAAAAATGAGCAGACGATCATCTGAAAAAATGGAACCTCATAAAAATTTAAGAAGGACAGAAAACTTTTGCAAACCTTCGTTCGTTGAGAGTTTATGCCCTTGTTCATATTGTAGAATTGCATTCAGTAATCCTGCAATCTCTGAACCCATCAGGTTGACAAAAAAGGTAAGAACGCTCCATATCGTTCCCGCCAGTAACCAAAACCCGGTCATAATTTTGTTTTGCCTTGACATTCCCGCAAATGAAATGTAGGCATTTGTGACAAAGCCGAAATTGTAACAGATAACAAGTAAAATCACGAAATATCTATGCGGGTTGCCCTTCTGTTTTGAAGAGAAGTATCCATTTTCTTGGTAACCAAATGGTCTTAACCCGGTGGTTCCACATAACTTACTAAACCATGTCAAATGTGCCTTCAAACTGCTAAAGAACATTATGTCTCCTGGATTGGGGGCAGCAAGAATTTCATTGTTTGGATTTGTCGGAAGTGTTTAGTTGACTGATCAAGGGAACAGAATTAATTAAATCCCGCAAGGCCACTAATTCATTTAAATTCCGGAGGCACAGTAGAAGTCAAGAGTTATAATTGAAAATTTTAAAGGGTCAGAATTCGTGGCACTGATTATAATTAGTGTTGCGTTGCGTAGCCAAAGAAATGTAATTGTATGTATATACAATCAGGCGTAGTCAACCGATCCATTTATCGACAAGGTTTTGAGCTTTTGATTGACAAGGTAATGACATGACGAGGTTACATTTAATTGCAAATATAATCGTAGGTTGTAATTTTTGTAGACGATCAAATATGCGACTTTATAATATGTAGGAAAATTTTGCTTCACATCTATCTCTTCCTAACAGTAACAATCAAACAGCTAGATCATTCATTTCCCGCGTTGCGCATGAGCATCATGTGTACAATGGTAGCATTGCACACATCTATTGCGACTAGTCCTGTGGACATTTCCATAAAGTTATTTCCAAACCTGAGTTTTAGGGGCTGAAGAGAAGTCGCTGTGGCTCGGGTCAACTTTTTACCTGCCGCCGCTTTCATATCCTTGACAAACCGTCCAGAGACGAGGTTTACTTTTCCCGCGATATATCCGAATCCAAGAAGTATGATCCAACAGTCCACGTAGAAAGCAGGCATCATGAGAAGTGGAGGATTTTCCATGAGCAGGTTGTAGTTACTGAGGAAGGTGAATCC
>JAQGCL010000833.1:0-10970 GCA_034699605.1 Isotomiella paraminor
ATTGTATTTTAAATTGAAATTGACGCTCGCAGTTTTTCCAAATGTCAAGAGTTGTAATCGTTTGCCTGATTGCGGTTAGTATTGCAGCTCCGCACGTACTCGTAGATGCTCAGTGCGTAGCAGGGCTACCTGGGGCGCCTGGAGCTGCTGGACTTGTGGGTGGGAACGGTGGGGATGCAACAAATTGTATTTCCTGTACTACATCTTGTGCAGGCGGAAGGGGTGGAGACGGCGGAGGAGGAGGGGCGGGATCGTCTCCGGGTGGAGCTGGAGGGAAAGGTGGACTCGGATGTTGTTCGGGGATAGGCGGGGCAGGGGGGAACGGTGGTGTCGGAGGAGCAATGAGCGGTACAGGGGGTGCTGGTGGAGTGGGTGGGATAGGAGGTGCCACAGGTAATGGGGGCCCTGCAGGTAATGGTGGAGCTGGTGGCGGAACGGCTGGACCAGGCGGCGCCGGGGGTATTGGTGGACAGGGAGGAGCGGCGAGTGGCAATGGGGCCGCAGGAGGGACCGGTGGGACAGGACAAGGTATCGGAACTGGTGGAGCTGGAGGAAAAGGTGGTGCGGCAACAGGGCCAGGGAAAAATGGAGGCGCTGGGGGGGCAGGCGGTCCAAGTACTGGTAGCGGTGCAGGCGGCCAGGGTGGCGCCGGCGTTACCGGTTCAGCTGGAGGAGCAGGAGGGGTAACGGGGGGAAATGGAGGAGCTGGTGGGATCGGCGGAACCTCGACCAACCCGGCGTCTGGGGGCGCTGGTGGGAAAGGGGGTGCAGGCGGGGCTGGTGGTGCTGGAGCAGCTACAGGGAATGGTGGAGTGGGCGGCGCAGGTGGTCGTGGTGGGTGTGGAAAGGCATCTGGAGGAACTGGTGGTGCGGCTGGGGCAGGGGGTGCCGGTGGAGGTAAGTTCTTCGCTTCCGTATACGACACATTCATTGTACCCATAACTGTATTTCTCAATTGCAGCTGGTGTAAACGGTGGCCAAGAAGGAGTTGGGGGAAAAGGTGGGAATTGTGTGGGAACCGGTGCGGGCGGAAGTGGCGTTGCATTTGGTCCTGGAGGTGCAGCAGGAACCGGATCAGCTGGACTCTGTGGAGCAGGTGGTGCTGGAGGGAACTTTTGCAGCGGAGGAGGGACGGGAGGACATGGTGCGGCTGGCTGTGGTAGTACAGCAAATGGTATCCTATCTTGTGCCTGTTAGTGGTCGAATAATACTTAATAAAAACCAATCAGAATAAACCAATAACGAACCAGTAAGAAGTCAAAATAACAGGATTACATGATAATCATACATCATAATCGCATTAAAGCAGTCCTTGTGTGATGTAAACTTCCAGGTGTTCCTGGCCACCGTAGTGACACTCAATTCCGCTAGGCCATCTTCTTCCAATTGGCCGAAGAGGACATTGTCGCGGGCCGCCTGGCTGTAGTGGTTTTTCGTCTTGAGTTCTTTCCTCATCCTTGGATTACTTCTTGCTGGGTTTCACTCTGTTCAAGAAGGTCATGTTGGCGTGTACTACCGAGGAGGAGCTCTGTTGGAAGGCACTTCTTCCCCATGCCTATCACCTGATGCTCCCTCTCCTCACCTCCTTCCATTCAATCCAGACAACAATTCAAACTGATGAGGTTGACAACGTCCCTTGTGGAACCTCCGGCGGTGTCATGATTTACTTTGGGCGAATTGAAGTGCTGAACCTCCTCACCCCGGAAGCTGTGTGGGACATTGTCAAAAGGTACAGCCCTCACTACGACCAACCCCTCATATTTAACAAGGTACATCATGAGCTCAACCAGTTCTGCTCTAGTCACACACTTCAAGAAGTCTACATTGACCTATTTGACACGATTGGTGACAACTTAAGGAGAACTTTGCAAAATGACTTGAACCTGATGGACCCTGGATTGTATGTCCAGGCTGTTCGAGTGACAAAGGTAAGTGACAATTTTTTGTCTCTCTCAAGTGACTCTTACAAGTGAACTTTGGAGCATATCCGAGAGCGATTCCAATCAATTGAATATGTTGTAAGGATTGGTAACCATGTTCACTTGATACCCTTGGTATATCTGAATGGGCCACTTAAGGGACTTGAGGGAACAAATATGGAAATACGCACTTATGTTACATAGCAAGTCATGAACTCAACCAAGTCATGTCCCAAAATTACAGCATTGAACACAGCGAGGTATTGACGAAAACCCCGAATTTCTCATTACAAGGCATTGGGGAAAACCACTTGTTAGGTTCATGGAAATGGCCTTATATGATCACTTTGTCCGTCCGTCCGTCCGTCTGTGCGCACGATAACTTTTGAACCGTTTGACCGGTTTCGTCCAAATTGGGCATAGCTGTAGTACACATCCATATCTTGGATGAGTTCGTTAATCAGCCAAATCGATTGAAGGATAAAATTGTTTTACGGGATAGAAGTTCGGAAAAATGATATTTTCGAGGTTTTGTTGGGTTTTCGTCTGGTTTTACTGGGTTCTATTTGGGTTTCCGTCAGTGTTCCTAAAAACAGCGACAAGTACGAAAATGTAAAGACATTCTTACCCCGCGCTGGTCCACAGTTAGGAGTTACACAAAAAAATGTACGCTTAAACGCGAGTGTTAGTCAAATTGTGAATGGTGGGCGTCTGATGGACCATACCGTACAAGTATTCACTGTAAGACATGGATATTAATGCATACGTGTCAATAAAGCCAACAATTCAGCATACACCACAACTTCATACATGTATAATTCCACCCATATCTGAGGCTTTTAATGTTGTGGCTAGCAAATGACTGGGTATTACCGATCATGCTAAATAGAAAAGACAACAATATTTGGCGTTATTAAGTCTGCGAGTAGCAGTATATTTCTCCCATCTAATTCAATACATTAATTTTTATTAGGCAACATATAGTGGGAAGCATTCAATCCAACCTAAGAGATAGTAAAGAAAGTGAGTTTTGATTTCATGGAAAATGCTCATTAAAGTTCCTACCCATAGAAAATGAAAACAACAAATTACAGGCCGTCTCCAAGGCTGAAGGAAGTCATGGAAAAACGTCTTCCTGAACTTAGGTTGTTGTTCAAAAATGGACGAACGAATCTCAGGTTAGAATGTTATTTGGCATACGAAATTTGCCGTGCCTTCAGTAACCGTAAAACGTTCCCATGTTGGTTAAAAAAGTTGAAAAATGGAGGGCGTAGTGATAGTTGGTTGTCGCCTGCTATTTAAAATTTAAATGCCAACAGTTACCAGCTATGCGTAAATGTTAAAATAATGATGCATTAAGCTTTAATTACGGGGAACAGCTACGTATAAAATGCATTACGAACTGTCAATTTACAGAACAAGGAATTATGGTTACAATATGCAGGGGGTTACCGACTGATTTCTCAATATGTCCCATCCTACTCGTGTGCCAAATGCCGATATATGCCAGATTTATTGGTGTCCCAGATGAATGATAGCAACGAAAGAAATTTTGGAGTTTTCTTTTTTTTGACGTCGAATTTGTCTTGTCTCGCTTGGTTAGTTGAATCTAACGCAGCAACTCAGATCAGGGTCGCAGTTATGCGGGGTCACGGTTTTCGTGCAGGCTAGAAAAAATAAATAAAACTGTGTTCCACTTTGAACGGACATGCTGTGGATCATAAGGAAAAACTGCCCTACCCGCATCTCCATCGACGCAGGTCCCACCATTACCACAGCGACCACCGATGTCAGACAGTCCTGCAACTTTGGGAAAACAACGGATATTCAAACACTTCAAAATTGCTGAACCTGGTAATTACAAAACACCCACCGCAGGCGATGGCCGCAGTGCACAATATAGCAAGGAGGATGACGGCTTTCATTTTTTGGTTGATTCGGATGGGCCTATAGTAGACGATGTTAGGTGGACGTCGGTGGCTGGTTGGCTGTCGAAGGATTTGCATATGAGTTGTTGTATTTATATATATACGGGTCGAATCACCCGAACCTCTCAAATAATTGCTGACAAACGCCTGCCGAACCTCCTGTCACATTAGTATGATAGTATGGATTATATTTTGGATTGAGGGCAGCAGTTTAAACCAATCAGGACGATACAAATCGGAAAGCCATAAACTTCAAATGTGTTCTAGATCCTACTTTCTAATTTCCAACCAACTACTATGCCGCAATTACTTGATAAAAATATTGAACGGTGGACAAAAAAAATAATGCACTTTTCCACCTTTGCAAATCTGGGATTTAGGGCAGACACAAGAGGAAGCTAGCAGAAATGCAAATGCAAATGCCACGTAAATGACGTGGAAATGTTGGATGTTCTAGGTAACAGTTTACATCAAACTACTGAAGAATGTTTTTGTATTTCAACAGATAAATAATGATCATGATAAGAGGACTGTTCTTCTGATGTTCTGAAAGGAAACAAACCTATTCGACCCCCAAATGATTTCGAAAACAATCAAGACTCCCTTGCCAGCATATGGTAATAAGTTCCTTAAGCAGCTACCTAACTTAAACCTTAACTAACCTTAACCTTAACTATATACGTTCTGAGAGTTCTGGATCGACAGGTGGGTTTTATTTACACTTTATTTTATTTGTTTAGGGTGGGAGAATACGCAGGATCTGAAGAACAGCTGTCAACGGTGGACAAACATTGGAAACCAGATATCTGGAATCCGTATTGACCGTGGGTCCTGTGCCAAGGTCAGCAGTTTAGGCGAAAATCCCAAGCCACGGTTCTTCCTGGCTTACCCAGGAGTAAGCTACTGTAGTCTGTGGGAGTGTTGTCGTGAATGGAATGATAAAGAACGGGTAGTTTGCACCTGTGATTCCTCGAATAAAGTGTTAAAATGTCCCGAAAACACCTATGTCAGAGAAATATCACATGACCACTGTTAAGCCTTGCCCAGAGTCGTTGACCTTTGACATCCTGTAACGCTAATGTAATGATCATGTGCTGCTGTCGTCATGGACAACCCTTCCATAGTTCATGCACAGCAAAATAATTTCGTGTGCTGTTCATGTATTGTTGACAAATGAAGAACACAGCAAGTATAGATCACAATTTCACTCTCACATTTTGCATTGAATCAAAATGCCGCATTTCAACCGACGCCAAGTTCTTGGGGTCTGCTTTGACGCCTCAGCCAAAGAAAGAAGAAAACACAGAGGTCCATGTATATCAGAGATATTTTCGCCAACCGTGAGAACCAGGGCGAGCTGCAATTAGTCCTCGAGCTTAGAAGTGACCCGCATTACCACTTTCACTACTTTAGGTATGCTTTCACTTGCGGAAGTACCCAAGTATAGTATTAATGCTTTTACCACATTCATTTTAGGATGACGAAGGAGAATTTTGACGAACTGCTATCCCTCGTAGAACCGAAGCTTATTCGAGGAAAAAACCACCGTCTGCCCATCAGTCCTCTCGAAAAACTGGCAGTGACCCTAAGGTAAATTGAGACACCACTTGGCCATGATTTCTTGACACTTTTACAGTGGACTCTTTTCTTATTTAGGTACTTGGCCACAGGCAATTCCCAAGTGTCGCTCGCGTTTAACTACAGAATCTCCCCACAGTCAGTCTCCGTCATTCTCCGTGATGTTTTGAAGTCCATTTGCGAAGTCTTGGTTCCTCTTCATCTCAAGAAACCCTCACCCCAGGACTGGGAGGCAAACGAACGTGGATTCTCAGCGAAATGGAACCATCCCAATTGTTGCGGTGCCATAGATGGCAAACACATTAAGATTCAGTGTCCTCGATTTGGAGGATCCGAATTCTACAACTACAAACATTTTCATTCAGTCGTCCTGCTGGCAATTGTGGACCCTCACTACCGCTTCACCGTCGTAGACATTGGAGCCAGCGGTTCTCAGTCAGACGGAGGCGTCTTCTTGAGATCGAAGATTGGGATGGCTTTGGAAAAAGGGACGATGGGACTACCAGAGCCAAAGAATGTTGGGAACAAACTCCTTCCTCACGTCATCGTGGGAGACGATGCCTTCGCCCTCAAGAGATACATGATGAAGCCATTTCCCGGACAGTTCCTGGCAGTGGAAAAAAGAATCTTTAACTACCGACTTAGCCGGGCGCGTATGGTGGTAGAGAATGCTTTTGGCGTCCTCTCAGCTCGTTGGAGAATCTACCATACCCCAATCCTCGCAGAAATGGACTTAGTCAAGTTAAGAGTTCACGGGACCATAATTCTACACAATTTCATAATGTCGAAGCATGACATGGCTGGGATAACAGTGGACAGTGCTGACGGGGGAACAAGTGGAAATTGGAGAGAAGCAACTGCAGGAGGTCAAGGAATGCAAAGTCTCGCTGGGCAAGGAAGCAACAACTACTCCGCCAATGCTTCAACCGTTCTTGACTCGTTCTGTGAGTATTGTAACAACGAAGGAGCGGTTCATTGGCAAAATAGCCGAATTTGATTTACTTAACAATGGTACATTTACGATAAGTGTTTAAATGAAATTGTTTTGTTGTAACAAATGTGTAACGACGGAATTTCATAACGATTTCTTCTCGAAAATCAGGGCAGCGTACTTCCGCGCACCAAACCCGAAGGAGTATGAGCGTACAGGTCTGATTACAATGTCAAAGAGAGAACGATTGGTCCTCTATGGCTTGTCGCGCCAGATTGTGGGGGTTAATGTTATCCCAAGCTATCGTTTGGGTGACCCGTCAAATTTCTCCGACTACCTCTCAGCGGAGGGGCAGGAAATGGTCCCCTGGCGGGAAACCCGTGCTGCACATGACCATCTTGGCCAGTGTAAACATGCTGCATTTGCCTATCCCAGTATGTCTGATGCTAGGGAAGATCGGCATTTTCGGGAATTCCAAGCAAACTATCCACACTCTCCGTGGTACAGGAATGTGGATGACGAGATGTTTCTACTGGAAATGAGGTTCTTCATCTCGTCACCCCCACATAATTCTTCGGTCCCGTCCTACTTGAAATGGATGTTGAACACGGGGTCCTTTTCGAAAGGGGTGACAGACATCCGTTGGAAGTTGGAGTGGGATAAGAAGGAAAACCAGTCAATGGAGGAAAAACAGAGGAAGAGGCAAGGGGTCGTGAAGTCAGGGCCGCAGCGACTATCCCTTCACAATTCAAGCGTTTCCACAACACTCATCCTTGCTATTATCGCCCTTGGTGTTTGGTGTCTCACGTTTTGTGTTGAAAGACATTTACCGACTAACTATGTTGTATGGCTACCATGTAATTCACATTGCCATGGAAAATCGGCAGGGATTTTGTGTGGCATGCACTGGAGTCACTTGGGGGTTCAAGACACTACTAAGAGTCCTATTGTGGAGAGAATATTGATACCATGGGATACACAGAACTTGGGTCGACAACCGTTTCGTAAGCCTTATTGCGTTTTGGCAATTTCAAACTTTCACGTACCAGCGAGGGGGAACAACAGATAGATTCATGCATGACAACAAGGCACTCTATTTTATTGGTTTGAGGCAAAACTGTAAAAGGTGTTGTTAAACTTGTATGATCCAGCTCTTTGACTGTCCAGATGGAACAAACTTTCGTGTCTACCTTTTCTTGGTATCACAAATCCATTAGGTTATGGGTATTGATCGTATTGTTCTTGACTTCACCTCTGCACTATTGATACGTGGCCATTCTTATCCCTGGCTTCGGTTGTGTGCCCAGCGCATTCATTCACTGAGCTTTGACCGTAGTCATACTCACTGGAACCTCACCCAGTTTTCTGTATTTTCCTGATGCTCCGACTTGAGTACCGCGTATTGTACCCACTTTTCCTCAGTATGTCCCATGTCTTGACAGGGAAGGACGATGGGTGGGGGACGACCGACACACCAATGCTCCATCGCATTGTTGACGACAACAACAACCGACACTGTTGGCAAACCGTGTTGCTAACCTCGATGAAGACGCAATTCCATGGCTCCCGTTCCCCGTCCATGACTGTGAGAGAGATGAACGCCAGTCAGATCAAGGCCAAGAGACAACGAAGTGGTATCAGGATATCCGGCCTGGCGATGAAGGGCTGGAGGTGCGAACTGTTTCTGTTTGCGGCGCGTGCGACGGAAGTTCCTAGTCACTTTAAATCCGTTGGATCATATTTCGGGGATTTGCTGGCAGCGTATACCGGGTCCGCTATTGAATACACGGCTTATAAAAAGAAATGGGAAATGTGGCAGAAATTTCGCCGCATGAACATTTACGTCATCCTCATCCCGTGCTATGATTTGTCCACCTCACCCGCGTGGAACCTGACGACACCCGACGGGGGTCCCATGATTTGGTCCCAGAAGCACACTCATATGTCGTCAGTTAGGGAACTGGAGGTAGGATCTGGCGTGCCCTACATTTCCGTTCTTCTATTACCGCCATCCTCTCCACGGAATGGAATGGAACTACTGATTGAGTCCAAGAGTCACACACGCGGAAGCGAAGGGGCGCTGATCATTACCCCCGCAAGTGTTTTTCTTAGAACGGATGGCCCGTCCATCCCGTCCATTCTCTTCACCCACCCCATCTCGCATCCGACGGTGTGATGCTATGGTCGAACTTGGACCTCGGAAAATGCAGCATACAATGAGGATACAGAGGCGCATTTTCTCGGCATGGAGGCTTGGCTCAAAATTGTGCTAGAACGTGGGAATGGGTCCCTCAAGAACTGCTCAAATTACGACGAGTTAGAGTACCAAACGAACTTGGAATTCCTTGTAGGGTCAAAGGGTGTAACGTTTGACGCGATCGTCTTGGGTTCACTTGGATACCGATTCCTCTCTTGTGTCAAGGCAGAAAGTGCGCTTAGGTATGAAATGTACTATCGACCGTTTCAGTGGGAATTATGGGCCGGAATTGGTTGCGCCATTGTCACGCTTGCACTCCTCTATGTGGTTTGGGATAAGATCGTTTCTGGCAAAGTTGACGTTGGGAAGGTATTTCTCGTCCTGTTGAGTTCATTGGTTGAAGATGCTCATCCAACACCCTCGACCACGACAAATGCGACCGCTTTCCGCATAGTGTTTGGTTCATGGTTCCTTGTGTCAACGGTTTTCAGCGCAGGCTACATCGGCATTGTAATAAACTACCTGAATCTCCCCCCGGAGCCAATTGCATATAACAAATGGAAATCCCTTCCCGGACTTTTTGACGCAAGTTTGACTGTGAATTTGAGCCACAATGGGATTTTTGAAGAGAGGTTTCAGGAGTTCTACAAAACATTCCCCTCCCTTAAGGAGTTGTCACGTGCACTACACGAACGTGGGGAATCAAAAGTCGGACCAGCCACGGAAATTTATGCTACAGCATTACAATGGTACAGTACACAGTTTGTATACGTCTCTTCCTATCGAAAGAGTGAGTTCAAGCTTGAGTTCAACCACAACTCGTTTCTGATTGCCCTCAAGGACGACGTACGTTATTATAGATTCAGCAAGTCCACGGAGGAAGAGATGTCCATCGTGTATGGCCTGTCGAAGCTTCTTTGCGGTTCCCGGCCGTTTCCCAGGTATTGAATAGAGGCGTTCAAAGACCGCCAGGCAGACCTTGTAGGTTTCAAATGAAAAGCTGAGGAAGAGCGCGGGGTTGCAGAGAAAAGTCTTGTCGAATGCAAGTATTCGGCTTGGGCCTACATCGCGCATTCGGATGAGAAGACCCACCTGGTCTTTGAAACATTCAAGGAAAAGTACCCTCACCGCCCGTGGTATCGGAACGTGGACACAGAGCCTCTGATGAAAGTGTCTGCCTACGGCTCATTCACAACACATCACAATTCACACGTTCCACGAACCTTCCTGCGGCTTCAGAACACCGGGATTTTGACCAAGGGTGTCGAGACCATCCGAGTGCGACTCCTCCGCCGAGCTATGAACATGACTGCTAAACAGCCAAGGCAACCTGGGATGGTGAAAGGAGAGGCGATGTCGCTTTATAACTCCAGCGTTGGAACCTCCTTGATCATTGCACATGTGGCGCTAGGGCTGTATTGTCTAGTATTTTGTGGGGAGAAGATCAAGGGGAACTTTGGATCCACGCGGACATCGGTTCAGATCTTACATCCTCAAGAACGAAGAACGAATCTTAAACCCCGGTGCGAATCAAACGCACCTACTACGGTCTTGGAAGGGGAAGAGAACATTCGCTCCATCTCAGAATTCCCTTGGAATGATGTGTCATACCAAGCACCCTCAAGTAGTCAGCAGCTAAAGAAGTATCAAATGGCTACGGTGGACGTTCATGAGGGGTGGGAGTTGTCGTGGGCGGGAGATCACAAGTACAAGTAGCTGATGGATGGATGGGATTCTTGTTGCGTAAAGAAGCAGGATTTCTACTAAACATGGTATTCATGACCTACACCTCACCTAGGACTAAACCTACATCAAATGCGAAGTTCTGCACAGGGACCCTATTGTTGGCTTTGCAACCGATGTCGACCTTAATGCTTTCCTGGCTACCTTTCAGAATTTACAGGAGACGGCAACACAGTCACATATGTATGGTGACTGTGGGACCATAAACGATATGATAAGCAAGTTATACCTTTAATCCATTGATGTACGCTGATTGTAAACCCGAATATAAGGTGCCTGGAGTTTACAAATTTCAGATTTTGCTTTAAATTTATGAAAACAATTGTAATGGTTTAGATGATACAACTGCAATATGACTACCACCCGCTGTTTTCTCCCAGTCACCGAACCTTTGAGCGGTACAACATTTGTATCAGAATGCGTAGTAGGCGTGCACAACTGCTGGGGTATGCACTTTGGACCCATCGACGTCCCCTCATTGCACGATCGGTATAAGAGTATTACTCATATTTTCTTATTATTTACATCAGTGGGGTTTCCTGCCACATAGGGATTGCATTGTCCGAAATTAGAAAATTATAGTCGATTTACTTTAACTTGTCATGTTTGTCCGAGATTTCAGCCGATTCATGCTCAGTCAGGGGCACCATTGAATAGGACGGGGCCCCTTACTC
>JAQGCL010000834.1:0-10967 GCA_034699605.1 Isotomiella paraminor
GCTAAGAAGGTGAAGAAAACTACTTCTGACTTGACCTACCCTCTTTTTGTAGAGAAGCACTGCTGCTGGCTTTGACTCTGAAGGTTCCGCCGACACAGGGTCAAGGACAAGATACTTCTTTTGATGAGAAATGGAAATAACATCCCCCAGCACACTCAACTCCGTCATTGCCGTTCTGTAAAGCAAAGCACATGTAACAAAAATGAGTACCCGTTGTTGGTATGACAAATAAAGTGCCTATAAACTCACTGCAACTTGCTCCTAACATTCTCCCAAGGCCAGGTAGGAATAGACCTGAAGGGGGCAGGTTGGTCTTCTATGCTGGTTGCACCCTCCTCACCACTCCCAGCCTCACCACCGGCACCATTGGCATCCGTTGAACCCCGTCTCCCTTCATCCTCCTTCTTTGTAAAGTCAATCTTTTGTGCCAAACGCGACAAGCTCTCCGACATGGACAACGGCCTACGAATGACACAGTAACAAACCATTATAAATTAGAGGAAACACTACCTTCCACAAACAAATAAATTGAAGTCTTACGGATGTTGGATTTCCTTTCCATCGTAGGTAATTTCAAAAACCTGGTTTTCCAATGGAACTTCCACCGACACAGTGACGCCTCCAGCCCCCGTCATTTTCATGTGGACAAAGGTCAGGGAACAACGTCACAAGACAAAAATAGACAATTTTATTTTTCTCAAGTTTTCTCAGTTTCCAAAAAATCTCAATCTACTGTTTCAAATGAGAGTTGCAGCCGCCGGACCTCATCTAAGGTTGACCCATCCTCTCCTAGCTCTCACTTCTGCCCAAAGCTCGCCTCCGCCACCTTCTGATCGAGAGCGAAGTCAAGACAGTGGTGGAAAGTAGTGTGCACGTTTTCCCTTCACATCACATCTGAACCAAAGAATCGGCAGAGCACAGGTTGGTTGGAAGGAGTTTGGTCAATTTCAAAAGTCATTAATTATCTGGACACACCGGACTGATTGAAGAGGAAGTGAAGAAGACGAAGGGAACATGAGGTGGGTGGAGGAGATGTCTGTCTCCTCAGTTAGACTTTAGAAATGTGGCTTTATTGGGGTGATAACTAAATTAATTAATTTTGTTTAATTTGTCTTTGAGCAGTAGTTCATTGAAGTTGCAAAAGCGGCTGGCTGCTGCTGTCCTGCGGTGTGGCAAGAAGAAAGTATGGCTGGACCCTAATGAAACTGCCGAGATATCCGCAGCTAATTCCCGTGAGTGCCCTCGAAACACGTGTGCAACATAGTTTTTTTTAAAGACGTGCTAATTGTTTTACTTTTTAATGACCAGGACAATACATCAGGAAATTAGCCAAGGATGGGCTCATCATTAGAAAGCCGGTGGCCGTGCACTCGAGGGCACGTGTTCGAGCGAATACGGAAGCTAGGCGTAAGGGAAGGCACTGTGGGCCGGGAAAGAGGAAAGGTACTGCTAATGCCCGTATGCCTGAAAAACTCTTGTGGATTAAGAGAATGAGAGTGCTTCGTCGTCTTCTCAAAAAATACAGGTATTTAATACCACTCGCTCATAGAACGTTGGGATTTGTTCAGGGGATGATTGTGTAACATTTGTGTGTGTTTGAATATTTTCAGGGAAGCTAAGAAAATCGATCGCCACTTGTACCAAAACCTCTACCTTAAAGTTAAGGGTAATGTATTCAAGAACAAGAGGGTTTTGATGGAATTCATTCACAAGAAGAAGGCCGAAAACGCAAGATCCAAGATGTTGAAGTACGCCAACATTTTTTTTCCTCCTTTTCGATGTTGTGATATTTATGTCATTTTGCTCTATTACAGTGATCAAGCCGAGGCCCGAAGGAGTAAAGTTAAAGAGGCCAGAAAGCGACGTGACGAAAGGAAAGCCGTCAAGCAAGCAGAAATTATGGCTGCAGCACAAAAAGAATAACTTCATTTTGTTAAATGTTAACTTTGGTTAATAAACACGACTGCTGTTACGTAAACTTTGGTATGGTCCATTTCTATCAGTATTTCTTCTTTCGCTAATTTTACTCTCGGCATTGTCTATTCATCTGTCAAATCTATCTTACATTAATTAGTACTCAGTCTGTCATATAATTCACAACATATTATGGCATAACGAGGATTTTAGACTTTGTAGTAACAAGTTGCCACGCAATTTTCAGACTAGATGGAAGCCATGAGTCATCTGCATTTACGTACCGAACGTCAGACAGAATTATTATTTTCAAACCTCCACCGTTTTTCTGTATTTACAAGTTTCAGAAACTTGTCCACCAATTTCTTGTCAATTATTATTGTAAATACTCTAAGACCAATTTACATCATGATAAATCACTCTAGTAGAGCCCCCACGACCCCACCATCATCGCCTTCGAAAATGTCACCTACTCCAGTTCGAAACATGACAGCCAAAGCCCCAACGTATTTAAAGATGACACGAACTTTCAAGACTAAGCCTGCAACAGCAGTTCCTCCAGTGCCAGCTCCTCCCGCAGTGCCAGCTCCACCTCCAACTCCAGTTCCTCTCGATTCGCTTCAAAGTTACGTTCGTAATCGTCACGACGTGGTCCAAGACGGTGAATCCGATGACGCCGTCTCGAACTGCCCCAAACCTAAGCTCGTGTGCAATAGCAGTATTGAAATATTTTTTGGAAACATCACAAATGTTGGGGGACTTTGCGAGTCTTTGGAGGAGCTGGTAGGACAATCCATCGTAGGTTACCCCATAGGTAATAGTAATATTGAAACCTTTATAGTAACTTTTTAGAGGTACCGAAAACAGTGAAGTAATTGAAAGTTGACTTATAGGTGAAGAAGGACAGTATAACATCGCAATCTTTGGGGAAGACCTCAACAGAGCTCAACGAAACAAGTCTATGATGAATCCCGATGGGAAAGTGGACAACAAGCAGCAGGACGTCGGCCAGAACTGGAAGTTTAGTTACAAGTGGGGCCACGCCACAGAGATCAACCCCAGTCTGGAGAATGTAGAAAGAGGTACAAGTCCACAAATAAATCTAAGTGACTATGATAAAATTAGTAAACTGGGTTTATCATAGGGACTGGGGAGGACGGTGATGCAGAGAAACACGAATATTGTATAAACACAACGCTAGATCCGAGCGTCGTACGGAAAATTTGCTTGGTAGGACACCCACTGAGTACCTTCAAAGGCCTAAGCAAATTTGGTAACCTCAATGAAGCTTGGATTACAAATTGTGAAATCAAGGTGAGCTTGATTTGGCGGATGTTCACACTTCACAAAAACTCTAACTGTCGTGTGCTACTCAAAACTACAGGATTTGAAATGGCAGGACTTCGAAGCCCTAGGCTCCCTTAACCGCCTCTTCCTCTTCGGTGGCAAGATCACTTCAATTCAGCCTCTTCACTTTGAGAATTTAAAAACTCTCTGGTTGTCCAATAACAAACTTTCCTCATTGAAAGTTCGTAGTATTATTATAATTTACTTGCCGATGTTGAGCTTGCATTTTGATTTTTGGTTGCAGTTTCTCACGTTTGGAATGTGGAATCTAGAAGAGCTGAATGTGGCGAACAATGAAATCACTTGTCTGGAACATGAAGAAATGTACAAATGCACCTCTCTGCAGATTCTCAATGTCGCTGGGAATCCTCTATGTTCTATTCAAGACGTCGAAGGCATCAACACACTTCCAAACATAAAAGAAGTTCACTTGACCGACCTAATTTATGGACAGTGCCCCGTGTCGTCCATGTGCGAGTCTAGAGCTATTCTTCTTAGCAGACTCAAGCATGTTCAATTGCTGAATGGCGATGAAATCAGACCGGAATCCCAGAAATACGTTGAGGTAAGTTTTGCATGCTAAATAATTGGTTTGAGGGGGAATATAACACTCTTGCAACATTGATACAGAAATACCTTCGGGGAAAATTCCTGCACTACTATGCCTCCAATACTAATGATACACACACATTATTAAGAAGGCATGCGATGCAAAGCACCTACAAAATTTTGGAGGAACTAGGTTTACGGAAAGCAGAGTTGTCATCATGGGTTGCAAAAGTATGGCAGTGATGCTGTTGTTATATCTAAAAAAATTGTAAAGCGCAACACTGACTATAGCTTTTGTTGAATCCAGTGTCTGAAGGTGGACTATAAGATGACAGGGGTACCTGCTCTTGAAGACCTAAAAGCTCAGCTTTTGGTTGAAGTGAAAAAGGTATGAAAATATCAAGTAAAGCAGCTTTACAACACATCCAACCTTTTTTGTAATTTCAGATTCACCTACGCTTGTGTCATCTAAGGCGGTGGTCAAGACTTGTTCTAAAAAGAATTGTGATTGTGTTAAGACTAAGTCGATGGGAGGAAGAGGTACTTTGGTCATGAGAAAAAAGTAATTGATGAAAAATTTGGCTTTCATGCAAGTGTAGATGGAGGCTTGGATGAAGTGGGTGGAATACGAATCGTATGGGACAATTCAAGGCTCGCTGGTGATTTCTGTGCTTCACCCTGATGAGGACAAGGAGAACATCCGTGCAACTATCCATCAATTAATGAGTTCTCTTTCTTGCGGCCATCCGTAAGTAGTACTTGTAACCAAGCCTAAAGCCGGCTAAGATTGATTTACTTTCTTAGGTGGCCGAAGAACTGCATTCTTAAATTAGAATCTGTCATAGCCATTAAGGATAAGTGTGCTGAAATGGGGATGGATCGAATCTATGATGATTGTTTTTCAGAAGAAAGCGAGCCAGAGTTTGTCCCTCCACCACCGGACGAATATGAGTTGGTGACTCCACCGGAACCTCAAGATCATACATCTCCTTCTTCGGGTCCACCATCCCCCACCGGAGCACTGCAAGTCAAAGTTGTCCCTACATACATGGATCCAGAGTTCAAGGCCCCTTCTCCATTATTTCCTTTTCCTGAATCTGTTTGTGGCCTTCCTGAAAGATCTCAACCACTTCTGCTGTTCCTTATCACAAAAGACGCTGCAGAAACGAAAGATCCGTTATTTTATTTTCATAATCTACTCTTTGAGAGGTCTAGGATATACAAGGTACTTCAGGTTAAAGTGTATAGAAATGATTTATAAACGACCCAATTTATGAACTTCAGGAGGTACGACTAACAAACTGCCTTTGGTTAGCGTGTCAACTAAATGACGTTGATGCACACGAAGATGAAGCTGCCTCAGACACTTTTCATTCCTTGGTTTTTGTCGTCAAAGTTTTAGAAGAATGCTTGATCCCTGTGGGTGTAGCCAAAACCACGTCAGCAAAGGTAAAATAAAGTATACCAATACCACACCTACAAAGTCTAAAATTCATAATCCATTATAGCATTGTGACGACTGCGTTGTATTTGGAGTCACAAGAGCCTTAAGTTTCGCCCCTGCGTACATCTTGCAAGTGTCTCATATTCCAAATAACAGCGGCCTTTGGGGTGATAGAATAATGAACGATACTGACATCATCCGGGGAGCAACCAAAGTAGTGCAGGATTTCGAAGCTGAAATGGTGGACGTAGGAATGGAAGCAAGCGTCAAGACAAAGAAATGTCCATACTACCTCCATAGGACACATGACGGAATAAAAGCAGACTTAACCGCTGTGACAAAGCTACACCAAGCAGAGCATCAGCGGTACTACAATACTTATTTTTCTTTTCCAATTCGAATGCTCAAATTTTTGTAAATAGGGAGACGACCGATGGGATACAATACACCAGTGTCAGTACAGAGGAATGGAATCTGTCAAAATATATAGGTCCTGAATTGGTCGGCCATATCAATTCCTTGGATCTTTCTGCTAATCGTCTAAGTCTGGCAGTGGGACTGGAGGGCTTTGTTAGATTGCGGAAGTTAAACTTATGCTTCAACAACTTAAATACACTGTCGGGGCTGCACAAATTACCTCAACTAAAAGAACTTAAGGTGGGATGGAACAACCTCAGATTTTTTCATTCAAATCTGAGCACATTGGGGTGGGCCTGTAGTAAACTATGCATTTTGGAAATACTCCCAAACCCATTTCAGGTAATTGAGGTTCTCACTCAGCTTCAAATCATGTACAACATTGTGATTTTAGGATGTGCGGGACTACTCTCATCTACCCATGTTAGCTAAGGACACCCTTCGTCACCTAAGGCGGCTTGACGCTTGGACAATACCATTCAAGCCTCCAGTAAAATGTCCGAGCTCAGGGTCAACTGTGCTAAACAACACTAAAACAAAATTCATGAAGAATTTTTTGTCAATGTCGTCTTGGGGTAAGTTTTGAATTCCTTGAAGTAATCCTAACATCGTATGGACAGAACTTAACTTACAAACCCTTTGTCAGCAGTTGGGGAAAGAAGGAGTTACATAGACTTCAGTGGTAAATGTCTTTCAACATTGGATGTTCTTCCTAAAAGCCCACACTACGACGTCAGTTCCAGCTCCTCATCACCCCAGCATGACACTATATTGTTGAACCTGTCAGACAACTACCTGACATCAAATGAATTGTCAAATGCTTGTTTTTTACACGGGGAGTGGGAATTTGTCTTAGTCGTCTTAGAATTACAGGAAAACTCTATATGCGACCTAGAATGGATGGCCAACATCACTTTGCCAAATCTGAAAGTGTTAAATTTGTCTGACAATCAAATCAACTGCCAGCTAGACCACATTCCAAGATTCGGTCCAAGTTTAGCTCACTTGCTGCTGAATGACAACCCGATTCCCTGCCTGATGGCTGTACTACATCCGTTAAAAAATCTCAAAGATTTGAAGATATTGGGGATATGCAGGAGTCCTGTCTCAACTCACATCGAATATCCATCGTTTGTTAAAAAGAATCTACCTCAACTGAAAGTGAGTACCACCAACTCCGTCCTGCAAATTATTAGTTAAACTTTTGCACTAGATTTTGGATGGGACACCCCTCGCCGAATGGAATGTAAAGGACAATGTTCGATCCTTAGGTTTCTACCACCTCTAAATTCTAACCATTCAAATTCCCACATTCATTCCCTGCCTAATTAATTTCACCCTAGGAGGAATACTTACTACAAATTGGCTAGCGTCTCACATTGGAACAAAGAATTGGAATGCCCTTACACAACTCTCCCTTCCTAACTGCAACATCCAAAAGGTGGATCTTCCCCCAAGCAGTTTTCCCAAATTACTCAGTTTGGATTTATCCGGAAATAGTCTGTCAACACTGTCAGGTCTCGCAACCCTCCCTAAGTAAGTCCTCCTTATACCAGTTCCATTGACAGGTTTTCTTTGAACTTAAAATTCAACTTGTGTAATCGTATATAGATTACGGGTCTTGTGTGTGAGCAACAACCGAGTGGGTACTATAGGGGACGCTTGTCCCTGCTGTTACGAAAAAACTGCGGAGAGTCAATATTCGGCGCGATGTCTTGACGCTTTCTTCCACCAACGTCAGCAGTCGAGTACTTCGTCCTTGGCTCAAAAGGGCAGCCAGCAGACCATGAACTCGGCATCAAACGCATCCATCTCCGACTCCTCCTCACCCGCAGCACAGACGTCTGCACAACCACTATTGACTCAAAATAATCCATCAATTAGATTAGACACCCCATTTGCCCACTACTACCGCACCCCAACCGCCACTAGTTCTGCAAGGGGACTCCACGAATCAGGAAAATATGCATTTCCTTTCCCTAGTTTGGAAGTGCTGATACTGTCCCACAATGGTAAGTAAATGTAAGGTCATATTCCATTTTCATAATCTATGCGATATCTTTTCATCGTTATCAAGGATTAGACTCACTTGAAGATCTTCATCTACACGCATTACCAAGTCTCAAATCGTTGATGGTTAATTGTAACAAACTGAAAGGACTTGAGGGACTGGAGGATCTTCAGACTGTGCAAGTGATAGTTCTGGATCATAACCAAATTACACAAGTGCCGCTCGCAACCATGTCAGGGTGCAAGTTACTTCGACATTTGCACTTGGAACACAACAGAATTTCAACAGTGCCACGATTTTGCAATCTGGATACGCTTTATGCGCTTCATATTGGATTTAACCGAATTCACGTAATTTCTTGCCACCCTAAATTAGTTATTCTACTTCTAAGATTGAAAATCTCCCATTAGAGTCTTACTGACATCGCGAACTTGGGACATTTGGGCTTACAAGAGCTGTCACTACTCGGGAACCCTGCATGCAAGTCAACCTACTGGAAGAATATAATTACTGACGTTCCAAGTTTAAATAAGTTGGATGGTGTTGAAGTCAATCACATTAATGATCACGAGGAAGAGGACATGGCGGATGAAGAACAACCTGTCTTACTTCCTGAAGGAGATTTACGAATGAAGGAACTGGTAGTCTCGAAGTTACCTACTTTTAATGGAGACGAGCAAGAATGATAATATAGAAACTACATCTAACTAGTAATTGTTACAAAAAAGGATATTCATTAACAACAGCCATTATTACCACTGCGTAAATTGATTTGCAGGTGCCCACATTAATGTAAAATGTTATTAATTTTCTCGCCTTTCTTCCTGCATCCATGACGGAGTTATCCCACGAAGCTGATTTAACGGCGGTCCCATATTTAGGGTCATACAGTCTTGTCTTAGAAGCGTACACACGGTTCTGGGGTTGAATAATGTCGGTTTCGGGATGTCTGATACGCCTACAGCAAAAATGTTTAAATTAATTAAAACATGAGGCATTGTTGTCGACATTTCGTCTAATATCTATAATCTATTGCAAACGTACAATGTCGAGTAAAATGACAAAGTAGTCACTTGATTTCTCTTAATAATTAAGGGCCCTGAGATTACATAGGAATTCCTCCAACTCAACAATTTTTTAGGAAATAGCCATCTAATCAAAGGGTCTACCTAATCCGTTGAGAACATTTCACCAATCTCGGACTTCATAAATGTTAGTTTTAAGAACAAGATCAACCAAGCGTAACACTGTCAATACGTATTTACCCTGGCTAAAAATCTGCAACATATCATAAACATTTACTTCAAAACTTACAAAGTTGGTTATGCAAAGGCAGGAGAAAGCAGGTGTTTGGAATCAGTCCCCCAGTGACCGAATCCGTTTTTACATTGGACGACGTAGGTTTTCCATGAAAAAAAATTGGAGCCACCGGTGTAAACTCTTTCTCCACAACTTTAACTGAGGGGTCTGGAACTTTCTCCGCTACGTTGACCGATGCAACTGGAACTTTCTCCGCTACGTTGTTGATCCATGGAACTGTAACTTTCTCCGTTACTTTAATTGAGGGAGCTGGAACTTTCTCCGCTACTTCAACAATCCGAGTCGGAGGACAGGGTCGTTTTCGTGACTTACGCTTTGTTGGTTTTTTTACAGCTTCCTTTACTGAAACAAAAAGAATTTACCTTTAGAATCGTCATCACCAATCTAAACTACTAACAACAGTAAAAGTCTTCCATTTTCCACTCACCCAAGCGAATAAACCGCATCTTGTGCGTATCGTTCCTCGCCATTGCATTCATTTTTAACTCGTCATCGAGGCAGCTCAAGTCAAGACTCTCATCGGAATCCTACACACAAAAGTCAAAGTTTCAACTGCAAATCATGACATACGAACTCCTCATTATTATCCCTTGCCTCATGAACGTTTGACACAATTGCTGGCACCCCTGCTGCCACACGATGGATGTACTGCATCCTGTTGGACCCTGAGGGACACATGTCTAGTTCCATGTTCTCCGGCATTCCACGTAGAACCTCCTCCAAACGCCCCTCCCTCGTCTCCTCTTCGTCCTCGTCCTCTGTCGTCGTCGTCGTCATGTCCTCCGTCTCCGTGTACGAACTACTCTCACCGGAGTCTAGAACGCCCATGTCCTCGTCACCTTCACTAATGACTGCGACTGGGTCCACGTTCTCCATCCTTTCCTTCGTCTCGCGTTCAGTGGTGAAGGCGGGCAATCAACCAATTGATTAATTAATTAAGCTTTGCTTAAAATCCTATCGCCTGCACACAAAAAAATAAAGCTCTCAGCCGGTTCTTTTTGACAACAAACCAAACAAAAAACCCACCCGATGAAAGGAGGAGAGGAGACTTGCTTGAATATGACTCACGTTTGGAAGGAGTGCGTGAGTGAGGATTGAGGATCAGATGTAAAAAAAAGAGAAGAGCCAAATCCAATGCAGAGAGACGAGAGGAAGTGAGCTTTTAGTTTGTGTTGTGGAGTTTAGTTGGAAGCAGGTGAGACCATTTCGTCTCTTCTGTCTAAAAAAATCTCTTTTGGTCTTTAAAATTCAATTCCATTGTTTCAATCATCTCTTGTCTTCTTCCTCTTGTAAATCTTTGTCTTATCTCGTGGACGGTCAAAGCGTCCGTCGTGGATTACTTCTGAAATACTTTCTTCAATTCAATTTCAGGACACACAAGTAAGATTTCTTAACTGTTTTTTAATAAAGTTGTCATACATCAAAAAGTTTTTTTTGGGGAGGTTGATGTCTTCGTGGAGTGACATTAGGTGCAAGCATGAATAGTTGGTGGAAAATGTGAGAGAAGGAATTGTTATTAATTTTGAGCACGTGTAGCTGCATAATAACAGTGGTTAATTTGAGGATCAGGTGTCGGTGTGCCAAGCTATGTATGTACCTTTCAGTCGAACCAATTTCATTCAAATATTTTGTCTCAGCCGTGTATGTAGAAGTGAAATGTAAATGACCGCAGACAAACTATTTTCCTAGATCCCTTTAGACTCTGCTACAATTTGGTATAGCAACGGATTTTGCGAGCATTTTTAATGTAGCAAATGAATAGCAAAGGAACATGTCTGATGTCCTATTGTCACAACAACGCAGATGACGACATGAGAGAGAAAGAAATTAACAAATTAAGTCGCCGACTGACTGGGATTGCTAAAGTTGCACACACTACAGTTTTAGTTACTCTAAAATGCCATGACATGACATGATAGAGAAGCATTATTAGCATTGATTCATATTTCCTCAGGCTTTGTAAAT
>JAQGCL010000835.1:0-10965 GCA_034699605.1 Isotomiella paraminor
CTTTTGGTCGGCAGAAGAGGATTAGATAATTTTTTGCAACAAGTTTCTTCTGTCAGACATGAGATGAGAGAGAGAGAGAAAGTGTGTCAAAGATGCATCGATTTTTGCGTGGGAAAGTCTGCATAAAAACCCGGAAATTAAACATACGGAGAGGGAAAGACTATATATATCATCATGTCTCTCGCTTTTTCATTGAAATTATTTGCATTTCGTATAGCAGTCTAAAGTCTAATTGCTCTGCAGTTTTAGTACCCCCAAACGTTTGTTTCTTCTTTTTGTAGTTTCCACTTTGTTGGATTTCAGATGACTATATATCCGTATCGTTTAGTGACCTTAATTGTCGATATGTAGACCTATACTCTTGACGTTCTCATGGGCATTGGAAATGGAGGGTTTGGTGACTAATGGAAGCATGAAGAAGCTACACACGTACCGTTGCATTCATCCAGCACAAACATTATTGCAATCAGCTACCCATCATGTCAGAATAGATAGATACGAGTAGTCTGCTGTTTGTATGCTTTCCCTCATGTGTTTCTCTCTTCCGACCTCATTATATGTCATGCCCACTAACCCAAGTGTCACTCATTCAGTTAATCATCGTCATCATCGTCATCACAATACATGGAATTAGAATTGATGAGATTATAGTCACTCAATCAAAACTTACCGTTGTGATCAATCCCCCATATACCATACACACCTCAAATTTATATGCAATAAACAAATGCCATAGGGGATTCTTTACATTTTTTCTCCTGCCGGCCCTTATTAACGGGCGCATGGGAAAGAAATCTATATGTGACCCTTCATCCATCCCAAGGGCCCACCAGTCCAGAAAGCTTGGTTAGGAAATTCCATAATCACCCCGAAATGTACCCTTGTCAGATCTTAAAGTATATATATTTTTGTCATGATTTTATTATGTTTCAAATAACCGCAATCTTCTGCATTCCATAAAAAAGAGGTCCACGTTGTATTATTTCCTTGATGATGATAATATATGGCCTCAAAAAGGAATTTGATTTGAATTATGATTGTAGTCATGGTCACAAAAGTTAATCAAACCGTTATCATCATCAGGAAAACCTTTTTGATTGAGCCGCAAATGAAACGTCAGGATTTTACATTTTGCATGCAATTCTTCCTTCGTCCAAAGCAAAGCAAAGCTTGGTTGAATGAAAAAAAGGAGAAGCGACGAGAACAATGATGAGTGGAAAAAGTGGAGCAAGAGCAAAAAAAATCCACAACATTCAGAGATACCAGATACGGTAAAATGCACAGTTTCTCTTGCCGCGAGTCAGTCACACATTCAACTCAGTTTCCCTGCTGTTTTTCTTCTTTTTGCTGCTGAAAAAACATGTGTTTATTTTTCCTTCCTTCTTTTTAATTTAATTTATTTAATTAATCTTTATTTAGTGAGACAAAAATAATACAAAAATAATGGAGGATAGGGACGACTCATTCCTCCTTGGTCTTGGTCAGAACCAAGTCGCCTTCATCCACCACTGTGCCTACTGTCACCGGTCTTTGAGGGAGATGGAAGTGAGGAGATGTGCCAAGTGTCACCGTCGCCCTTACTGTGGGAGGGAGTGTCAAGCCCTGGATTGGAAGTCTAAAAAGAGGAGTCCAAATAAAGGTAAGAATTTCACAAGAAAGTTTCAAACTAAAAGTGATAAAACTTTCTAAAACTTTGCAGATGGTGGTGGTGGTGGCTCCAGCACTACTGGACTTGGTCAGGGTCACAAGGACTGGTGCGGCCTCCTCGTCTGTGAGGAGGATGCTGACTGGGAGTTGGTTCCTATTGAAGGGAAGGGGGAAGGACTGGTGGCAAGGACACTCATCCCTCCACTGACCAGGATCGTCGTGGATGGGGCCCAAGGGAAGGGACAAGAAGGTCATTATTTGGGGGAGGATGGGAGAGCCAGATTTGTGAATCATAACTGTGATGCCAATGCAAATCGAGCGGTTGATTTGGACTATCAGGTTTGTTGGACTTACAATGGAGTCCGTGAGACGGTTTATGTCTGTCACAATGGAACCTAAAAATGGTCATTATTTTCCTTATATTTGCAGGTCCACATCATCTACTCCAAGCGTGCCATCCAACCGGGAGAGGAAATCACTGTAAACTACTTAACCTTCACGGAAAGTCCAGAACCATGTTCCTACCAAAGTTCCTCCTCCAACTATCGACAGTTCCTTCAGGAAAGGTGGGGGATCGTCTGCCCTCCGACCTGCTTCTGTCGTTCTAGTGGCCTTGACAAACTCGTGGAGAATTGGAAGCTGGGGTTCGGATCCATCCGCTCTGCCGAAGAAGCGATTCGCCCTGACGCCTGTGCCTACGAACACGAGGTGGACATGGACCTAATCGCAGCAGCTTTGAGGGGGAATGAGGCTGTGAGGGGGAATCCAATGACGAGGGCCCGTCTTCTGGAGAAGGGTTTTGAGGTGGCGGTTCGCACTGAGAGAACGCTAGAGAAGGGGATGGAGTATATTCAAGAGTGTGCTGGGATTCTGGGTGAGGTGGTGCATCCTAGGTCAAGGGTGGTTGTGGGGATGAGGGAGTCGTACTTGAAGGACCCTGGGACTTGTAAAGGGTATCTTTGTATTGATAAGAAGTGGGTTGGGTGAAGTTACCACGGTTTTGTGAATCCTATTTTATTTCAAACTTTTTTTGGAAGTTGGTTTTTAATTTACAAGTATTTCTTTCGCAATTGTAATTGGAAATTTTGTGCCGAGAGGGTCGTATTTTGTGAATTCATGAATAAATTGAAATTATGATGACTTTTTGCAAGCAAAGAAAATTTGTAGCCCAAATAATTTTTGTAACGTTTCTTTGGTTATTTCGTAAAAGTCTTTGTTGCTTGGTGGTATCCTATCTTCCAATAAGTCTCTCTTATCGGAAGATATATCGGAGACCGCAGTTATCATACCAACCAGCCAGATAAGCCCTCGCTTATCAGTGGAGATAAGTGAGTGTGTACAAAAATGGATGAAATTGAACTTGAGGTTATGAAGATAACACATTCCCATCATGATTGTCTTATGAATTTAAAACTTGGGCAGATGGAGAATGACAGCATTGGTGTTACGGCAATGCTTATTTAAAACTTTACCAAGACAAGCCGTCTGATATACGCTTACTTTACTCAATTACGTTCAATGCTTTTCGGTTTTAATATTTGGGTCGTATCAATAATGTATGTATGCCTCTTTTAAGTTCCTAGCAGCGTAAGCTAAAGAATATAGAACATATTTATGGCTTTTAAATCGATCGGCAGGCAGGCTGGTTATGATTACATTGTCATAATTTATCTTGATGTCCATTATTTAGATTTGCGCAACTTTCCTCGAAATTAATTCATTTTTTCTTCGTCTCCTTTAGATGTCCGCTGACAACGGAAGACCTCATTTCTAGTAATACTTGGGTGTCAAATGTCTCGTGTTACCCCAAAAGCGTGGCGCAGCTTGGATCTGCTAGAGCAAATTTACAAACGGTACTACTGGGCTATGCCATTCGGCTTTTCCAGTTCCATACGTAGCTTTGTGTCCGACGATGGTTCTAGCCGTAAGTATCGTGTTTGGTGGATCATTAGTTTTGTTATCAACCCCATATTCATTCTGGCGCCTGCGTGCCTCTTGTTTTGTATGGCTTTCCGGGGATCGATAACAATGTCAATGATGGAAATGCTGGGGGTAATATACACGATATTGTGTTCCATGTTTGGAATTTTGTTTTCTGCTTGCGCCCTCTTTCGCGGAACGGAAATGGCGATCATATTTGCTCGATTGAAGTCGCTCTCTGTATTATGCCGTTCAGGTATTTGCCTCAAAATTGAGAAGTGTATAACTTCCTTATGTGTTGTCGTTTTTGCTAGACGCTTCCGTAAGGAAGACAGTAAAGACGACAGACTGGATGGGTTTCTCACTTTGTTTGGCCAGTATAAATTTCATGATTTATCCATTCATCTTGGCGAGTGCAGTCATTACGCTGAATCGCGATGCCTTTATTATGATGTTTTTGAAAGTCGGTATCCAAGGTGGAGATACCGCCCGGACCTTGATCCCTTTACGCATTTGTGTCAATTTCCCTGTTATGGCACAAGTTTGCAGGGATTTCAACATAGCCATTTGTGGTGGAAGTATCGTGGTGCGGTTTGAACTTATGACGGATATCGTTGATTCGTTGGGACGGTCCTGTCAAAGGGCGAACCAAGGATTGGAAAGGAGCAAGTACGCAATGCTGCAAATCTTGTTGACTGCCAACGAACCCATTTTGAGCACAGCCATTGCTCAAATGCTGTTCCTCACCCACTCGATTTTAACCATGGTGTTCTATGCCCTTTGTATGTTCTATTCTGCTTCACCTATGCTACTTTATGTTTTTTTCGTAATGCTCGCCCTAGTGGTAACCACTTGTGCCAGCTTTGTGATGCCCCTGTTGGCTGGTGCTTTTGAAGGGTGTTCCAATATCAAGTCCAAGGCGAGAACCGTTGCGGCGGGTCGTCCAGACTTCAAATACTTTAGAAGGCTAGAGGCTTCCCGGTGGACACTGCGGTTGAATGTTGGTATCCCTGGTATGATAGACCCATGTAAAAGAAACATGTGGAATTTCTTTTACATGAACAAGGCAACTGTGGTGCAGTTCCGGCAGAGCGTTGTAAACTCCGTTATTACGTTGATAATGACTGGGGACTTATTGTTCTCCCGAGTTTTTAATATCCGGGAAATAACGTAAGATGCTTTGGCAAGAGCAAGCATACCAAACATTTATATTGTATATACGGCAAATGTTTATTTATTAATTTATTGTAAGCAAACAATGTAAGGTACAAGAGAATGAATATTACAGATGTCAAGGAGGGACGTTTTTCACATAAAAGGGTCATATATGCATCGATTAATAGCATGTTGTACATTATTGGTATACATAAGCGACGCGGTACGCCAAAACTCAACATCATGCGATATGCGATCTATCTTCTACAACTTGGTATTGAAAATCCGAGAAAACACCAAATCCCCGGCCATTATCAATGTGATAGTGGCGTCAAGGATACGTCTCCAGTACTGGACCACTGTCTCTCTACGGAAGTATGAGAAATTCCACATTTCGTTCAGAAAAGTCAAGCAGGTCTGGGACTCCGTAGCTCAACCGTAAAACCGATTTAGAAGCCTCTAACCTTCTGAGATACTTGTGATTTCTGTGATCCGCATGGAACGAACCATCTTCCACACTCCTCATAGACACCTGCCACGAGGGGCATTTCGATACCCAGTCCACCGCCAGAAGTATGTAACACGCATAGACGTAGAAAGGTGTGACCTAGAACAACTTGGTCGCGGCGTATAACGCCATACTTAAACTCAGGTAACCAAAGAACAACACTCCGGCTATCCCTGTTCTTGTCATGGGCTCAAACTCCGTCGACATTATTTGTATCATGGCGTACTTTCTCCTCTCCGAATGGGCAAATTCCAATCTATTTGAGAATTTGGTCAAGGACTTAATGCCGTCCATTATCAGTTGTCCCACAACAATTCCTCCACATACGATCATGTTGATATCACGGCATATTTGTGCAACTACAACATAAGTAAGGGTCAAGCGGATTGGTAGAGTTAGTTGTAGCATCCATTTGGCATTATGTCCTATCCCGAGCTTCCACAGCATCATGAACAAAGGATCCAAGTTCAAGATGGCAACAGCGAAGGTTAGAATGCTGGTGAAAATGGCCAAATTGAAGGATACAATGCAAAAGGAGATACCTATGAAATCCGTTTTCTTTTCCGTCTGACTAAGTTGCTTGGGTCTTGTGGTACCTATAGCATCTAAGAAAATAACGTAGTAAACGGTAAACTCAGTATTCCAGGTTCACATTTTAATTACCTTTTCTACATTTAATTACGATAGTTTTGATTCTCTCAAATCCCATAACCAAGTCGCTGCCGCAATATAGCTCAGTAGCTGGGACGATGACGCCTAATGCAAAGCATTCAATGCAGAATATGTTGATAATTATTGCAATCATCGAGAGACTGAGACTTCGACGGAAAGCCAAGGCAAATATGCTTAATGATGGGGTGAGGAATACAACTGGGTTGACAACAAAGCTGATTAGTCCCCAAGCAAGCAGCTTTTGTCTCTTGCCCTCGTATACAAAGCTACGTGACGACGCTACAAAGCTGAAAGGCTTTGTCCAGTAACGACAATCAATTTGTTCCACCATTGCTTGACTATTCCAGGCTTTCGGGGTGACAAGCGACAATTGGAATCCGATATATTGTTTACCGAGGAATGCGTCTTCAAGGAATCCACTAAACTGTTCTTCCTGTTGAAGCAATGCTTTAACTTGCAAATGCTAACCAAGGAAAAAACTTTTCTATTCTATTTAAAAAAAAGAGCTTTGGGTCCGTAGTTGAGCTGACCTCAAGTTTAATAAAATTAAATTGACAACAATGCCTTAATCGATCACCAATCGATGCAAAGAATGATAGCAGAAGGTTATGCTTCGGTGTTTAGACGTGTGCGTATCTTGCGGAATTTGAAAGCAAATTCAGAATTGAAATAAATTATTAAGCTTGATGGACATTGTTTTGAAAAGGAGGAAATGTATGAAGTAAAAGCTAATACGAATAGATTAGCACGAAGAGAAGATAGTGGTTTATGCAGTATTGACCATTTCTATCGGAAAATTTGAAATATGCAAGATACGTTGTTCGAAGGGACTGAAGGTGAATGCCAAGAAAACGAAGTCGAGTACTGACAGAGCGTTGACAACTCCGTTGCTACGTTGACTAGGCCGTTGGATTTATTATTATATGATGTTATAACTAAGACGTATTTCTCATTTTAGAAAAGTTGTGGGAAACATTTGAATGCCTGTATTATAATGTACAGTTTACAATAATACTTAACTATAACATACCATCCTATAATAAGATAAAGTCAGACAGATGTTACTCTGATTCGTTCCTTTTCAAAGACATTCTCCTTACGCTAAATCTGAAACCTGGCATGCAGCATACAAATCCACAAGTACACCCATCGCAATAGCTGTTCCATAACAAAGGCCACACACGAAAGTGCAAATGCGGCGAGAGCAACGACCAGTGTTGTTGAAACGCTGGAATTTGTTAGCGGAAGACTTTGCGGTCCCCCCGCTAGGCGGCCTAGCTTCATTCCCGCATTATCCAATGTCAATTGTTCATTTTTAATCCTATCCACAGCTGATGTAACCATTGTCACACCTTTTGTAAAAGCTCCCGTGTTTTGCATCCACTTGAAGTAAGTCGGCACGGGTGAAAGGTGAGCTGTGGCAAACATGATGTATCTAAACTCCGACAGAAACATGTCATCATCCACGTTTCTATACCACGGAGCGTTCGGGTACTTTTTCTTAAAGTGTCCAAGTTCCCCATCGTCCACCGCTTCCGAATTCCGAAGGTATGCAAACGCAGAGTATTTGCAGTGGGCAAGACTTTCTTCAGCTAAGAGTCTTTCTTTCAAAGCCAAATGTTTAATTCCTATCAAACCAGGCTGGTTTGCGACGTCTTTGTAATCGTCCAATCGATACCGCGGAATCTTCCTCAGCCCAGTAAGGAGCCACGATACACCAAACAAAATGAACCGTTCTCATCGTGGCATCCCAGACAAAGTAACCGCGTTGAAGTTTATGTGGAATGCCAAAGAAAGCTTGGTAAGGAATTGATTATGGTCGCGGCTGACGACATACTTTCGATTCCAAAACCCAATGTATATTACGTTGAAACGCTCCGCGCTGGAATAAATCTCTGAGCAGTCTTTGTTATTTTTGTTTGATGCGTGTCTCTGAATGGCGGTGTTCAATGCAGCTAGTGTTGAGAATGCATCACCTTCCTGTATTTCACTTTTCTTTGCTGCCCATGCAGGCCACGAATCCACGTCAACTGGGCTGTCGTGGAGGCAGGGGAGTGATTTCCAAGTGTTGTAGGGCATTCGTGGTGGCGGGACATTCACAAAGTTGATGACTGCTCCAATGTAGCCTACACTGAGAACGGTGGAAGCCAGAAACCACATTCCGAAGGTCAACCTGAATACGGTCGCGTCATTTATGGCAGATGGCGTGGGTGAGCAGTCTTCAACAAGCGAACTAAACAACAGAAGGATTATCCGTCCAAAATGTATGTCCTCTGTTTTCAAAACGAATTTTTCCCACAGAACGATAACAGCCGAGAGAATTAGAAATGTGACCGCTAGTCCAATCCACAAATTGGCCATGAAAGGTTTGTAATACATTTCGTATAGCGGCCAACTTTCCGCCTTGGCGCAGGACAAAAAATTGTACCCAACGCGACCATACGCAATTGCGTCATCCTCCGTCCGCGGATTACGTATTCCACCCGTCACTATGGTAGGGGAGCCATCGCGATATGTCAAACTCGGTTCCACGGACTGGTTTACTTTATCATGAAGTATCTTCCTCATCCAACTGGACATCCACACTCGATACCCCTTTCCTTCGTCCAGGTAGGTCAAATCTAGTTTTTCTTCTGGAAGTGACCATCTGGTTGATTGAAACACGGTGGGATGGCCACCGACAATAGCGAGAATTTTGGTTCTAAGATTTTCATTTATCTGGATTTTAACCGGCGGTGGCAAGACCTCCACAACTGTATAGTGGAAAACGGTTTGAAGATATTTAATGTGCGGATATCTTTGCGATGAAATGAACAAAACAGGCTGAACTGTTTTGCTAATTCCAATTCCTTTCTCGTTGGACAAAGGTGGGAGAAGCAGAAGAGCAAGGAGTGGTTGCGAATACCCCTGCTGCAAACCGCCGTCCCAAACCAAAGGCTTGCCATCATGGGTGAGTATATTCCAATGCAGCGATGTGCCGATGCCATGACAGGGAATGACAAGGAATACCATTTTCCGGCTTCGCCATTTGGCTCGGTTCCGGTCAATCTTGGCTGGATTGTAATGACTTCTTTGGTACCGAAAAATAATGTGTCCCACGTATTCAGCAATTGAATTGTGTACCCAACTCGCCTTTGCACCGTTGGGCTCCCATATCGTGCAGACGGAAACCAGACCCAGCTCACATTTCCAATCCCGTTGTCGCAAGGTTGAGGTGTCATGTAGCCAATCAACGTCACCGTCATGTTTCCAGCGCCAAACTGAAGTTGGTGACCGAGTGGTGCCAAAAGCATTACTTTTCCGTCCTAATATAACGGTTTGCCAACACGACGGGTCATGATGATTGTTGTCGCCTAGAATTGCAGGAAACTGAGGGTTTTCGGAAGTTCCCCAATTGTGTGTCGTAACCTTTCTTAGAAGATTGACGAGACATACTGCCAGGGAGATTGAAATTACTTGCATTCCTGTTATAGTCGATATGTATGAATTCTGCCGTGTCTTATAATACGTTTTAAAAAAAGCTCTACACTCGCTTTTGGGTAGCTAAATTGAGAACCTGTTGTTCGCTGGCGAATAACAATACATAGATTCATTCCCTTAAACAGTGGCTGTAAAATTTAATGTTTGTTGTAATGTTGTAAAGAGAGTATTGTGGTTTGATTGGCATATTCCTTCTACTGTAGATAAAACTAAATGGTTTAATGATAGGGCTACTGGAATGTTCAATCCACAATCCAATCGTTTCTTATAGTCCCCAGTCTATTAATGACACTTTATTGATCGTTTGGTTTTAGTTTTAGTCTTGGTTCCATCTTCCTTATGGCCCTGTGAGTAGGATTGTTAATATATGGGCAATACGTAAGTATGCATTTTGACCCCGTGTTGTGGCAAACGCAAAGCTGTGTCTTCCGTTTACCTTTCCTTTCCTCCTAATTAGATAGGTAGTTCCTCCTACCTTATGCGATCACCCTGCACATCGCACGCGTGAGTCCTTTTGGCAGTTACCGTCCTCAATTTCTCCACTCAAGCACGCATCTCAGGGTTCCTCATGGCAAGTGCATGTGGAGGGTTAACTATTTGCAAGAGACGCTGAGACGGATTTTTTTGCAACATTCAATCTAACCGCAGAAATCAGCAAACAAACAAAAACGCGTTTTATGTAATCGTGCTTTTTCGTATTTAAAATAACATTGGAAAATAGGTATCTGTTTTATAAGCTGAAAAGACGACATGCGAACGATTCAGAGTCCTAAGGCGGCTTTACTTGGTACTTCCAACTTTTCAAAACAAAGTAACAAAAGTTACACTACAATGAATAAGTATTGTAGATATTCATAGAATATTTGACGAGGTTGATTTAATTGAAAATGAAAGTATGAATTCTTTATGGGACCGCCTATGGGAAACTGAAATGTTCCTGAATTGTCCCTGAAATGGGACACTGAAATATAGAGAGAGAGTATGAATTAGTTCAAGCGTACCTCCGTAAGACAATACACGTTTCCATCTTTACAATACCAGAATGTTTTCAACTCTTGTTTCACAAAAGTACAAACGCAATTTCACACGATAATGAACATCTGACGAGACCGCTCAATACGTTTACTTTGAATTCCCTTAACAGCTTAACAACATCTGTCGCATCCTTCCTTCCCCCCAAATGCTAATACTGTAATACCGAGCAAAGAATTAAAAATACCATTAATAGTATAATTTAAGACAGACGTGACTCTGGTGGGTGTTTTTCAAAGACCTTGCTCTTACGCTAAGCCTAGAATCTGGCATACCGCATACAAATCCACAAGTACACCCATCGCAATAGCTGTTCCATAACAAAGGCCACACACGAAAGTGCATAAGCGGCGAGAGCAACGACCAGTGTTGTTGAAACGCTGGAATTTGTTAGCGAAAGACTTTGCGGTCCCCCCGCTAGGCGGCCTAGCTTCATTCCCGCATTATCCAATGTCAACTGTTCATTTTTAATCTTATCCACAGCTGATGTAACCATTGTCACACCTTTTGTAAAAGCTCCCGTGTTTTGCATCCACTTGAAGTAAGTCGGC
>JAQGCL010000836.1:0-10953 GCA_034699605.1 Isotomiella paraminor
AGTTGTTCATTGAATTGATTTTTATCAACATTTTCTTAATGCCGTTTTTTCAGATGTTTTCTTCAATTACTTCCAAAGCTGAAATGTTGACATTTTTCCAGCAGTCATTTCCAGACGTCATAACACTCATTGGGCAACATAAACTGGGTCATGATTTCTTTTTCAAGCCGCCATCGTCCCTGATTTCAATTTCGGTATGTGACTGATCTATGCGTTATCGTGAAATAGAATTTTCCAAAGTCGTATAACAAAACCATTGGAATATTTTTCAATCCAGTGTGATCCGATAAACAATGGGAAAGCCGTCTTACTTGGAGACTCAGCTCATGCCATGGTTCCTTTCTATGGGCAGGGGATGAATGCGGTAAGTGTCTTGAGCTATTATAGTGAACTTCTGCTTTGAACAACTAAATATCCACAGGGGTTTGAAGACCTCATGGTACTTCAAGAGATACTGTCTACTTCCTCATCACCGCTTGAACAACAGCTCTCCGACTACAGCAAGACAAGGATCCCAGATGCACAATCCATTTGCGACTTGGCCCTTTACAACTACACGGAGATGAGACATCACGTCAATCAGAAAGGCTTTTACTTCCGTCGATGGATTGACACTCTTCTCTATAAAATCGTGGGACGGTCGTGGACTCCATTGTATACAAGTGTCACATTCTCAACGATTCCTTACTCCACCTGTATGAAGAACAAGAAGTGGCAAGATTCGGTAATAATAATGCTCTCAATTTCCATCATGTCGGTCACTTTTGAATGTAAATATATTTGTTGTAAATTTCAGGTTCTCAAGTCCGCTCTGAGTTACACTGTTGGCACTTTTGTTGTGGTGTTGGGTGTAGCATCACTGGTAATTGTGAGATAATTAGTGTATATATGTCAAGGTATAAGAGTGACAAATCCAAAAAGTAATCCACAATTTTTCGTACGACACTGTACACAGGAAATTATTTTATTTGATGATGATTTGATAATGGTTCGGTGTAGTGTAGTGTTACTTCGTCATACAGATTGGTTAACCTTAGAACTAAAAATCGTAAATAGTACAGTCGTAATCGTAAATGCTACTACGTTGACAATATAACACAACGTACAAATACATATGGAAGATTTCGGCGTATAATAATGGCATATTTAATAAATATACATATGTAAAATATAAATCTTGTGTACATTAGCCATGTATTAAATTTTATAGGCAAAACCATTTTTCCGTACATCATCATCATGATTTCGTACCTTTTGTCTGGAGGATTCTCCGGAGCAGGAAACCTCTGGAGCTGCAGCGTAAGGTGGTTACCAACGGTGGGATGTATAGTCAAAATTCTACGTTTAGCCGAATAAACCGGAAAAGAGGAAAGGATGAGGGGAAAGGGTGAGAGCATTGCAGAGGATTGGATATTCGGCATGTGGGGAGGCTCAGAATCCACAATCTGCTTTTTCCGTTGTTAGTGTTATACAACTCTGTTTCTAGATATACCACCGGGAATATTGATCTGCTCATAACACCAGCAGTGCTTAACAAACTCCCATTTGTCTTCCTCTGATATTCTTCTCTTCTCAGCAACGAGTTGCGTTGAATATTTGTATCTCCCTACTTCTTATTCACCGCGAGTAAATCTGCGTTATTATTAAACATAGTTTAAATACTTACCTCGGGAAGTCCACATCGTCGAGAGAAGTCATAGTGAATAAACGTGTATTAGAACCACTTTATACCCACGCATATTATGATGACTTGGGAATTGGCTAACAATGATTTGGTAAGATTTTGTTCAGACCAATAGGCTCTGTATTCATTCAAAGATATAGCTATATTGTTCCGTGTGGGATTTTGAGTTAGTGGATGGTGTACGTACGATTGTGCTTTCTCAACGCTCTATTTCCGTATATTTTAAAGGTGCTGGAAAACCTATTCGCCAAATTGAATGTGGTGGAACTGAAGGTATGCCGGCGGGTCTGTCGCAGGTGGGAAGTCCTTGCGACATCTACACTCCGGCAAGTCGGCATGTCCACACCTTCTCAGATCCTGGTTGAGCTGTGGAAGAAATCATCATCCTACCCCCAAGTGTCACAATTCCTTGACTCCCATGGCATCCCTCACACCCTTGCCATTTCCCTTCGCGACAGTCCATGATCGAAGGTATCCTCCTACGACGATGTGACGATGTAACAAGGTGCAACCAAGTACATCTCAAACATCCATTCTCCACCTCGAGGAACAACTATGACTCGGTTTCGCAACTTCTGTTTAGCAAACCCTCGACGTCGTCGATGGACCTAGTTCGCGAATTGCATCTAGAGATGGTTCTACGATGTAGGAAAGACCTTAAGTGTATGTGGACAATTCTAAAGCTGTTTCATTGCACCCCCTTCCTAAGTCTCACATTCCCAATCATCCTGTACGACGTACTGCCCCGTCCCGCCGAGCCGTCATTAAAAGATCTGGAACCTCTTTGTCCATGGGCGAAAGCAATATCCATTCGAAACACACAAGTATGTATGTTCTAACCGCTTAGACTTTGGGGAAACCTACATTATGTTTTTTGTTCGATTTATCTGTGATTCTGGCATTTATGTACTTTTTAGGTCGAGTCATGTGGGCTGTGCATTCGTTCCTGGGGATACTTCTTAAAGCATTTCCCTGCTCTTTACAGTTGGATCCAGGTTACACGATTGGTCCCTCTGTGGACCTGTCCGTCACCACCTTGGTGGAGGAACTGGGCGTCGCCGGAAACACCTTCCTCCAACATCTGACAACTCTGAGGTGGATGTGGCCCCCCGACACACCGGAAACATGGTCCGTCATCAATGACCTGGGGTGTCAACTACGTTATCTGGAAGTGGTTGGAACAGACAGTCCGGACGCTATGTTTTCCAGCGTAGGGGCAGAATTAAAAGAGAAGTTGAAGGCTCTGAAAATTTCTTCATACACCCTCAGACCTGGTGGATTTGACCTCGAGCTGGGTCTGCGAGATAGTTGGACCAACTTAACCAATTTGACCCTCGCCTGGTGGAGTTTTGGCTTGGAGGAGGATAACAATCAGGCATTTTATGTACATGGGTTGAGGTCAATATTTGAAACAGATAAGTTCGCACTCCTCTTTCCTTCCCTCACGACACTCACATTTGTGCCGCTCGAGAGACACCGGAGTCGGTATGACCGGGCCTGGGATTCCTTATTTGGTGATGATACGAGGGCAAGGTATTTTCCGAAAATCCGACGTCTCGTCGTACCCCTGGGCTACAGGTCAGGGTGTGAGGAAAGACGCTTGGGTCAAATTCTCCTTCACTTTCCCAACCTCCTGACTCAAACACTGGACCCTTAAGAAGAAACAGGGCCAGGAGGAGGAGGAACTCTGGGTGTGCCGGCACGTCTTTGGCGGGCATTCATCATCAGAAGTTAAGAAGGAGGAGGGATTGGTGGTCGCATCGGTCCAGTGTGAGGACGTGGACAACGAACTAAGTTGGTATCATCGGCATGGGTGCGTGACGGCGCATGATGCAATGGTCAGCCTTGGGTTTCCTGAGGGTGCGGAACCATTACAACACACATGGGCACATCAGACTCAGTGGTGTCCATATCGGAAACGACAAAGGTCCAAACTTTGCCTGCGGTCTAAATGCAATGTGGCGTAAACAAAATTGATACTACCATGCACACCTAATGAACTTGTATTATGAACTTTTATTATTTAGTATGTATTTAAATTTGCATTAAAATTATTAATTGAAAGTCATATTAAGGCTGATAATGTTTACTCTGGTGTCTTCGCAACCCCTGCTTTGCCCCATATCTCTTGTCACAGGTGACAAGGGTGAATGCCTTTGGCTGACCGGCGTCTGATTTGATCTCTGAGTACTTCTTTTATCTCCTCCCTCTTCTTGTCATCTGTCCCACACACTACTCCTATCTATGTGGTACTTGAATGCGGAGGGATCCCTAAAATCCATCCTACACTTGACACAAACAAGTGGGCGTTCACGAGTGTGGGTTCTCAAATGACGGAAGAGATTACTTGTGCTCGACTTAAATTTGAAGCAGAAGTAGCACTTGGTGGAAGTCAATCTTTTGTGAACCACCCTCTCGTGGTCCAATCGCTCTGCCCAAGTTGCAAACACTTGTCCACAATGACATTTCATCTGTTCTTCTAGAGGCAACGCACAAGTTTTGTTGTGCTGCTGTAAACCATTCGTCGATTTAAATTGTTTACCACAACGAGGACAATTCCGTTGCTCCTTTTTCAGATGGACTCGTCTTTTGTGTCGTCGTAGGTTGTCCCTGTCCGGAAAGACTTTCGGACATAGTTGGCATTTGTAGGAGACCACGCTTGGGTCGCTCTTGTCCGGATGGCTGTGGGCTTTGAAGACTTCACTGTTACGAAAGCGTTTTTGGCAAACGGGGCAGACCATCTTTCTTGAGTCGTAGGGGCCGTGAATCCTGCCCAGGTGCCTGAAGACACTACTTTTGACTTTAAACTTTTGTGGGCACTTTGGACAGAGGAAGAGTGTGGGGCCTCCCTCTTGAATCGATTTTATGGGTGGAAGTGTTGCAATGTGGATGGTCCTTCCTTTATGTACTTTCCTCATGTGTGATCCCTTGTGACGTTGTGTCTTGACCACTTTTCGACGGGGTTCAAGTGTGATTTTGACTTGTTTGTTGTTTCTTTGTCCTCGTGGAGAACGCGAAGACTTCTGGTCAGGAGGGGACACTTGAGAAAAACAAAATCCAACGTTACTCAGATCTTCCTGATTTTATAATAAACATAATACTGCAATTACCCTCATCCCTGTCGCTGTGGGGAGACGTGGCAACGTTATTATTACACTTGTCAGCATCATCGCTTTTCGGCTCTGCGTTGACCAACGACGTCGTGGAGCCATGGAGGAGGGACGTACCATCCTCATCCTTGGACTTGTCCTCAGTCGAAATACTACTGTCTGGACTCTCCACTTTAACAGCTTCTGTATTTTCAAGGATTAGCTTAAATTGACGTGACAAAAATATAAGTCTTCACCACCTATCATTACCTAAACAATCAAGTCGCTGTATTGACGGGTGTAGTTTTACGACTGCCCGAATCCTGGCTTCAATCTCTTCCACCTCCTCTCTGAGCTTGAAAAGTTTCCTCACGGTCTCACGACAGACGTGGCAAAATATGATGTCCACTTCCTCCTCACTTCTTCCCAACAGGGATGCCAAATACTGGGCACGACGAGGTTCTGGAGGACAGAAGGATGACAATTTATCATCCCCATGACGACTCAAACAAAGGGCACAGAAGAACAGACGACTCCCTGATGATGAGGAATGATCATCAGATTCCTTCTTGACTTCCACAATTTGGACTTCTTTTGGTGGTGGGGGTGATGATACTCGTAACAAGACTGACCCTGTGTCATCTCTTTCTTTCTTGATGATGAAGGAAACCCTTTTTCCCATGGCCACCCTTGGCGATTCCAAGGATACGAGGCGACGAAGGACGGATGGTGTAAGCTGACCTAAAGATGCAGAGGAGGATGAGGAGGCCATGATGACTGCCCTTCCTCATAAAACAAACAAAAGATCTCCAGTTATTTTTGTTGTCTCTTCTTCAAAGGCTAGTAGTTCCTATACCTGATCCAGTATTATTAAAAATGACACCGAGGATTGAAATAATGTATTCGATTCAATTCATCAATGAAATGAAATGAAATTTAAGCTAAAAACATTGACGAAGTCGAAGCAGCGAGGTTGGAAGAAGCAATGTAAACAAACATGCAATTCATAGAGGGCTGTTATAGGTATACCTGTGAGAGCATATAAGCCACCCCATCCCATGTAGCGGTTACAAGCAATCTCACTGTACTAAGCAATACAGTGATTCTATGCAGCAGCAGCACTAGCGTTAACACAAAGAGTCTCACTATTCCTTACAAATTGCTTTCTATAATGAAGACACCTCCTTCTATAATGAAGTGTATGTGTTACGGCTTATGGCTAATATATATGTATAGGAGATATATAAATTAACCGGTTAGGTTATATATGACGAAAGTCTCCTCTCCCGAGGGGCCTTCAGGGACCTGCAGGCTACAAAGATGGCCTGCAGGACCCTGAAGGGACCGGCAGGGACTTCCGACATATATAAATTAACCGGTTAATATATATATCCTAGTATTTACATAACCTACCGGCTAATATATATATCTCCCATACATATATGTATATTAGCCGTAACATATGTCCAAGGTAAATTGTCTTTATTCATACTTTTATTAGGTATTTGATGATGATGTTTACACACGCGTTATACAGACAGATCATGGTTTTCTGACAACTAAAAATCATAAATACGCGTATTAAAATTAACGAGTTTCAATCGGCCCCTGTTGAGTATGATTGAGTGATACAAATTTTGTGAAGTTTGGAATACCGAGTCTGGATGGCAGTCAACTTCAGGCATCACTACTGGAGACAGAGTGCGCTTCAGCGGCCCTTCGAATCAGGGCATCAAAGTCTTCCTCCGGCACGACTCAAAAGTCCAAAGAGGCGCCTTCCTCGCAGCCTCCAACCCAGGAGGGAAGGTTGCGTTTGGGAAGGCCAGTTCCAAGTCGTTCAGAAGCTCGTGATACTGGCCTTTAAGGAGTAGAGGAATGTCAACTTTGGACATGCTTGGCACTGGAACGACGTCGGCCCCAGCCCCCACATTCACAGGTTGGGCGAAGGGAGTAAGGAGGCGGGCAAAAAACTTCCAGCCGTCCGCTACCTCCTCCTCATTCGTCGGCCACACCCTCAGCTTCTCAAGGGCCGGGAAGTGCTTGGCATAGTCCACCCTGTGGTAATAGACATAGTCGCTCCGGTGTTTCTCAGGAACTTTCCATCATCGAGGGGGACTAAAATTGTAGTAGGACCCCTTCCTGGGCCCAAATTTAAGAAAGACAGGGCGAAATTCCATTCGAGAAGTCTTAATTGAGAAGAACACCGTCAGAGCCTTCAGGTTCCTCAATTGTGCTGGGAAATTGAGAAGGAATGATTCCCTGGATACCTCAAGACGAAGGACCAGCTCCTCCAGGGAAGCCTCGTGATGCATCAGAACGGAACAAAGTTGAGCCTCGTCCTCATAGTTGAGCGTCAGGTCCAAGTTACTTAAGCTTAAGCAGGAGAGTGGAAGGGAGGCCAGGGGAAGGAGACTGAATTTGAATTTTCCACTCCCATCCAAGCTGATGCTTCTCAAGTTTGAAAACTTCTGAGGGGCCTTGGTAATGGTTTCCAAGACCAGGGTGGACAGAGGAGGTGGGGGTGAACGGGAGTAGCTAGTGGCATTCGTTATGAGTAATTCCTCGACTTTGGCTACAAAAGGTAGGAAGCGCTCCAGAAAAGGCTTTAGGTGATCCTGTCTGTTGTAAATTGGCTTTGAAGAAAGACTTAGGGTCTTTAGGGCTGGGAGTCCATCCGCAGGTAACGCATCAGGGAGCAAACATGGTTGCGAGTCTATTTTCAGCTCCAACTTCAAAGACGTTAGAGTTTCCTTCAAACCACAAAGGACTGTTTCCACAAGTCTGACTCCAAAGGGGGAATCCACGCTTCCAGCCAAATCCAGGCTTGTGACCATGTGTGAATGGCGTCTGGGATCCAGGAGCCAAGTCAAGTCGTCCCGAATCTTCTCCCTTCCCACGGTGGTCCTTAAGGATCCCCATTTGCTGTAGGTCGTGGTCTTTACCTCTTCCTTATCCTCCAGTGGGAGGCTTATCTTCCAATGTGGGAATTTGAGTGCATTGAGGCTTGAGTAGGCAAAGTCTGAGACTTGCATGCAATATTTGGGCCCGGTTGCATCCACCAAGCCGTTGAAAACTGTGACTACGACTCGAGTTCGTAGCACCTTGAGAGCTTCATCATTCCACAGTGTGGATACGATGCGGAGGATTTGTAAGGTTGAAGTTGACAAACAAGACAGGATGTTTTGAAGAATCTTTATGCAAGTTTGGTAAATAAAATGAGAATTAATGGACCAAAGATAAAGATGATAGGATAATAATGATTACCAATGGATTATCCAATGGTCCTCCAATCACCGCCTCAGACGAAGTGGTCTCATCAGGATTGGAATCTACATCTTCCTCCCTTGAACCTGTCGACCCCTGTATTTAATAAAAAGAATTTGAATTATTTACACTATTACTTTAAGAAAAAAGAGTGAATATCATCAAACCTTGAAAAGCAAGTCCATAAATCGAACCCTTCTCTTGATTGTCTTCATTTGGAACTCCTTTTTTCCATCCCCCACACAGTCCTCTATAGCAATGGTCAGGATGTCTCCAAAGGCTAATTTGACTTCCTTTTCCTTCTGTGACGACAATGGCAATGAGGATTCCTCTTCCTCATCAGAATCGCTATGACTTCCTCCGTCTCCAAACAGATGAATCCCATTCACGGAGAGTCGGGTTAAGGGACAAAATTCCTTTGATGATAAGAAAGAAAAAAGACCTTTACACCATCGACTGAAATCCAAAGACCCCCGTTCTTGCATTCCAAGCTACAGTAGTTCCCAAGACGGACACTCTTTTCGAAACCGGAGTCACATTTTATCTTCTTCTCCTCTTCATCCGTGACGTCGTCGTCGTTATCGTCATGGAGGATGAAGTAGACTAATTCCCCCTGCGTCTCACGGGTCCAGGAAAGTGTTCCCAAGGGTATACTTTAAAGGGTAAATTAAAGGGACATTTAAGTCGTAAGCAGCAAGGATATAAGTGTCTGATTACCTTGAGTCCCTCCACATAAGTCAGGGTCACCATGGGGTTCCGGAGTTTAAGCTCATGTGGAACATATTTGTTCTCAAGTGTTGTGAGATCGAGGGAGCAGGGAGGTTCCACTTGTCCGTCTTCTTTTGGCATTGTACATGACGTTTATAAGGAGGCCAAGGTTGGGAGGGGAGGGGCCAAAAGGTGGAAGGTCCAAGCTCCTATATAAAATACAATCAAAGTAGGAAAGTTCCAGAGAGATTGTGTTTATACTTACTTGACACTGATTGGTAGAGGTGGTTGACCCTCTCATCCCAGTGCATGTGTCCCACCTGGAGGAGGGTCACAGGGATGGGATCTGGGTCTTACACGTGGGGCAATCAACCAACCAAGACTCCCAATCCGTCACATTTTTATTTTCGATGGAAGGAAGATGGTCGCCATGACTCTAGTTCCCACCAAGTTGTCTTCTTCTTCTTCTTGGCCTCCTTCTGAGGAAGACGACGAGTGTCCTCCATTATTATCATCCTCCATACTGTCTTAAGATGATGACTGACGATGAGGAGCAACTTTAAGTAAGGAAAACAAACTTGAATTACTTGATTAATTAAGAAACAAGAAGAATTAATACAAAGTAATTAATAAATTATTGATTACAAAAAGTTTTAAAGAAAATGAATTTTTTTCCTCACTCTTCTCGATACGGAAGAAGTAGAGTCTCTTAAGGCACTGCTATCATTCTCCTCATCCTTTGGGGACGACGACGAGGATGCCAGAATGATGAGGTTCTGTCCCCCTTGTAATGTCTGGGTGAGGAGGCTCCTGATGGGCCTAAAGGAAGAGATGGAGGATATGGTTTGTAGGATTAAGGCAGTTTTGAAAATGAGGTTATCATCATCATCATCATCACATCGACATTCTGATCCAGGTAGGTACCCTATACCCTATCTTATAGCAGTTCAGAAGAGTTTGACACATATGATACTTTCCCCTCTTCGTCTATAGTTCAACAACATGGACACGAAGAAGCTGAAGAAGACAGCCTAGAAGGGGAGATTGATATTACACCGGAACCTGACGATGTCCATGTCGATGAGGAATGTAGGGATGACCTGAGGTGTTTCTTTGTCCCTCCAAATAATTGCCATGGCCTTAATTTGTGTATAGCATAGGGATTGACTTAAATGTTCCTCTCAATTATGGACATACGATATCCAGACGAGGTCCTCGCCATGTTCATCCAAAAAAATACTTTTGCCTCACTTGTGCCTGGACATTTCCTAATCATTGGCATTTAGAACAGCATACTCGAAGGCATGAAGGACACGTCCCCAATCCCGACCTTCCTCTGATAAAGAGGTCTGGGTCAAAGTACGTCTGTCTCACATGTCAGGCAGATTTTGAGGATGGGAGGAGTTTAGAAACCCATCTGCGGCCCAAGACTGATCTCAGCATCTCAAGCAAGGGGTACCAGTACATCAAGCTCATCTTGCTCGTAACGAAGACGATTTGCAAATGTGAGTTAAAAAATCATGACATTTTGATATTTGAAGTTATCTCCTTACTTGAATGACAAAATTGTTCCAGACCTTCACATCCTCCGTATCGGTGCGAACCGTGTGCCCACACGTACCACAGAAGAAGGGGCTTGGTCAGACACTTAATGACACCAACACACAAAAGAAATACTTCTACATCATTCGTAGCCTGCTCACTTGAAGAAACCCAAGGACAGGGTCAGGGTGGCACCGGCACCGCACCCATCAACAATCCTTGTCCACTTTGCAAAAGGACCTTCTCTTCTGACTTAGAAGCCTCAGCCCACTCCCACCCCGACCCTGGGAACCCTTGCTACATTGCCTACACCTGCCCCAGCTGTGGCAAGGTCGTAAAGGCAAAGGGGTGGCTTCATTTGAGGAGACACATAGAAGCAATACACCAAAAAGTCATGGCAACTCAATGCCAGTTCTGTGGCGACCTACTCTCCAATGCTCAAGCCGTTAAGGAGCACGTCTTGGCACGACACACTTCCCTCGAAGACCAGAGGACTTGTCCCCCACTTGTGGAAAGGAGTTTGCAGACCTGAGGGAGAGACTTGACCACGAAAGAGTGGTTCATAAGGGACTCAGTTCCTTAAAATGCCACTTTTGTGGAAAGATACTGAGGGACAGGATTGGTGGATTGGAGAAGCATCTGGCAACTCACACCCTGGAGAAACCA